>CAUHTR010007353.1:13990-55447 GCA_959609185.1 Schmidtea polychroa | reverse complement strand
NTGAAGAAGATGAACCAGACAAAATGGTGAAACACTAAAGGAGTTATAGTTTTTAGATTTAGAGATTTCTTATTAAAACATGAATTATATGATTATGAGGAAGATGAACTAAATGGTGAAACACTAAAGGAGTTATGTTCTGGATTTTTTAAATGAATTAGCTGATTGTAGGTGTCCTTCAACATAAATGTTTACTTAAATTATGTAAACTTTCTTTCAACGAATGTCAAGGAAAATGGGAAAACCGATGTTTTAACAATTAGATATTATAAAATATCGTTACACCTGAAGAATATTATTAATAATGTAAGACATGAATTAATTCTTTAAAATAAATATATTATATTTAGGTATCTGTGTTTTATGGTGGGAAATGTCATTGAAAAAGTATACCACAAATAACAGTTGCCTAATAGTCAGGTAGAATTTAATTTCTGACGATAAAATGATAAATAACATCTGTAAGTTAATGGCTTTTAAATTTTAGCAATGATAGTTGACACCGCATCAGAAACTAAGAAATATTCGCAAGATGTATTCCAAATGGCCTGGTGGAGATGATAATTTTGAGATAGATTACCAGCAGAAGAGCGAGAAAAATTTGTAAATTAAATATAATAGGGTTGGGTGGGTCCTCTTTATCCCTTAATTAATATATATTTACAAGCTGATCGTCGTGGTGGGCGGTTGTAATCTAACTAGTGGGAGGCCTCTGTAAATATATATTTGTGTTAGTGAAAACATTAATTAATTTGGTTATAGTGCCAATGACGCATGTATTTTGAAATTATACGTTTTCGAATGTGCTGGTAGTTGACTACCCATGCTAGGCGTAATGTTCCGTACGGAAAGCTATAATGCCCAGGTTCTTCTGACCCCACTTGGGGGAGGCACAGACGACCCTTGTGGACGCGAACAAATATCCACCGTGTCTTTCAGGCACAGATATTTGGTCACTGCTCATTAGGCCTGGCAATACTAAATGCATACACTTTGCCTTGTCCTCTCTTGTCTTGATTTTTATCGTTTAAATATTAAAGTGTGTGTGATAAGTTTTATTTACTAACCCTAATAAACCATAATATGCTTTAAAATCGAAAACCCTTGCGACATATTGAGTGTGACCATTACCATTGCTAGCAATACCCATAGGGGGATAGAATATTTTGTTGGATAAACTCGGAGTATATACATCCATGTTAAACAAGGTATGTGTATATAGAATGTATGTGTAAAATTATTGTCAATTTCCTGTAAAGGCAAACACAGAATATTGCAAACATATAATAATTCTCTACCCCATAACTTAGTGTGTAAAAATTATTTTAGGTTTTTGACTAATTATAATAATAATAATAATAATAATAAAGTTTAATGGGTTGTATAAAAAATATTTAGGTTTTCACTAATATTGATAATAATAATTGTTAATGGGTTGTGTGTGTGTGTGTAAAAAATATTTTAGGTTTTTGACCAATATTTGCAATAATATTAATAATAATAATAATAATAATAATAATAATAATAATATTAATAATAAAAGTTTAATGGGTTGTATATGTGTGTAGAAAATATTTTAGGTTTTTAATATTGATAATAATATTAATGGTTGATGGGTTGTGTGTGTGTGTAAAAAATATTTTAGGTTTTTCAAAAATAATATTAATAAAGTTTAATGGGTTGTGTGTGTGTGTGTAAACCATATTTTAGATTTTTCATTAATAATAATAATAATAATAATAATAATAATAATAATAATAATAATAATAATAATAATAATAATAATAATAATAATGGTTAATGAGTTGTGTGTGTGTGTAAATAATATTTAAGGTTTTTCACTAATATTGATAATAATAATTGTTAATGGGTTGTGTATGTGTAAATAATATTTTAGGTTTTTGACTAATATTTGCAATAATAATAATAATAATAATAATAATAATAATAATAATAATAATAATAATAATAATAATAATAATAATAATAATAATAATAATAATAATAATAATAATAATAATAATAATAATAATAATAATAATAAAGTTTAATGGGTTGTGTGTGTGTGTAGAAGATATTTTAGGTTTTCACTAATATTGATAATAATAATGGTTAATGGGTTGTGTGTGTGTGTGTAAACCATATTTTAGATTTTTGATAATAATAATAACTCCCGCGCGTGTTACTTTGAAATAATAAGGTATGTGTATATAGAATGTGTGTGGGGACAGAATATCTTGTCAGATAAACTCTGACTATATATAATAATAATCATAATAATCATAATAATAATAATAACATCTTTCGCGCAGGTGTTAATATCTTCACCGATAATAATAATAATAATAATAATAATAATAATAATAATAATAATAATAATAATAATAATAATAATTAAAATAATAATAATAATAATAATAATAATAATAATAATAATAATAATAATAATAATAATAATAATAATAAAACTTAGAAACTAAAAACTTAGAAAATAATAATTATTTTAATAAATGACCTTGAAAAATTAAATGACCTTGAAAATTAAATGACCTTGAAAATTAAATGACCTTGAAAATAAAAAGATTACTTAATTAAAACAAAAAATTAAATTAAAAAAAAAAATGACCTTGACCTTGATGAGTCATCATGATGAGTCATATGACCTTGGGAATGACCTTGGATGAGTCATATGTCTTTGTTTAAAATTTGACCTTGACCTTTTTATTAAAAATTTGACCTTGACCTTGAAAAAGAAATGACCTTGAAAAAATAAATGACCTTGAAAATAAAATGACCTTGAAAAAATAAATGACCTTGAAAATATAAATGACCTTGAAAAAATAAATGACCTTGAAAATAATATTTTGAAAAATAAATGACCTTGAAAAATGGTCTCGGAAAAACGTTAATAACTTTGACAATTTTGATGATGATGATACCTGCAATAGTTCATTCGAAAGGTCTGCACCAAGCTTCAAAATAAGCTATCAATTAATAAATTTGGATAATGGGAACGATAACTTTGCGATGAAAAAAAGTAGGAGCCCGCCGGATCACTTAATAATTATATGACCTTGAAAATGATTTTTGGTAAAATGTTAATAACTTTGTCAATATTAATGATGATGATACCTTCCATGACTCATTCGAAAGGTCTTGGACTGGGCTTTAAGATGAGGTATCGGTCAATAAAATCCGTTGGTGGGAACATTAATTTTTGGGATGAAAAAAAGTGTGAGCCCGCTGGACCAATTAATAATTATATGACCTTGAAAATGATTTTTGGTAAAATGTTAATAACTTTGTCAATATTAATGATGATGATGCCTTTCATGACTCATTCGAAAGGTCTTGGACTGGGCTTTAAGATGAGGTATCGGTCAATAAAATCCGTTGGTGGGAACATTAATTTTTGGGATGAAAAAAAGTGTGAGCCCGCTGGATCACTTAATAATATTTTGAATAATAATAATAATTTAACGTTGAAAAGATGGTGGTCATCAATTGTTAATAACTTTGTCAATATTAATGATGATGATACCTTATATGGATCACTCGAAAGGTCTTGGACCGGGCTTTAAAATGAGCTATCGTTGAATAATTATCGTTGTCGGGAACTCTGTACATTTAAATTTTTAAATATGACCTTGAAAAAAAAAAAAATAAATGACCTTGAAAAAATAAATGACCTTGAAAAAATAAATGACCTTGAAAAAATAAATGACCTTGAAAAAATAAATGACCTTGAAAATATAAATGACCTTGAAAAAATAAATGACCTTGAAAATAATATTTTGAAAAATAAATGACCTTGAAAAATGGTCTCGGAAAAACGTTAATAACTTTGACAATTTTGATGATGATGATACCTGTAATAGTTTATTCGAAAGGTCTTGCACCAAGCTTCAAAATAAGCTATCAATTAATAAATTTGGATAATGGAAACGATAACTTTTGGGATGAAAAAAAGTGTGAGCCCGCTGGACCAATTAATAATTATATGACCTTGAAAATGATTTTTGGTAAAATGTTAATAACTTTGTCAATATTAATGATGATGATGCCTTTCATGACTCATTCGAAAGGTCTTGGACTGGGCTTTAAGATGAGGTATCGGTCAATAAAATCCGTTGGTGGGAACATTAATTTTTGGGATGAAAAAAAAGTGTGAGCCCGCTGGATCACTTAATAATATTTTGAATAATAATTTAACGTTGAAAAGATGGTGGTCATCAATTGTTAATAACATTAAAACTATTAAAGATATATAAGATACCTATAGCTCATTCGAAAGGTCTTGGACTGGGCTTTAAGATGAGGTATCGTCCAATAAAATCCGTTGGTGGGAACATTAATGTTTGGGATGAAAAAAAGTAGGAGCCCGCCAGATCACTTAATTAAACAAAAAATTTAATTTAAAAATTAAATGACCTTGACCTTGACCTTTTATTTTAAAAAAAAAAATTTTTCTCGGGGGGGGGGGGGTATATGTGGTCTGGGGAGCTCATGGTCTGGGGAGCTCACATCCTACTACTTTATTTTTACAAGAAATTACAATAAAAATGTGTAGAAAATGGTTAAATAAAATTGGCACAGACAAATTCGTGCGCAAATTTCAGTTTTAATAAAGTGTTTAAATGATATAAATGGGCAAGGGTTAATGAAAACAAAATTGCCATTAAAAACATTGAAAATCTGTTCAGCTAATATGTACATAATCTTGCAAAATGTGACAAACATGTGGCGTATGATTAGATTGACAGCGAATGAAAAAGAAATATTTTTATTAAATTTAAAGAAATCCGTATTTATTTACTTCTTATATACTACAATATACAGGTTTAGCTCAAACGTTTCTGCCGATTCCTATGCATCTTGTGTGACTGGCATATATATAAACTCAGCAAATATCAACTGAGCCTAAAAAATGAAGCTGTCGTGAAATTGATTGGGGCGTTTGGCATTAAGTCAAATTTCCATTTATTAAGACTTCTTGTTTTAAAAGATTAATTCAGTATGTTATTTGAAAAATGAAAAAAACTGATGATTTTTTAATTACATCTTATGTGATTTAATTTACTAATTTCTTATTTTACGAATACAAATATTCAATTGAATGAAATCATTTCAATCGTCTGGTCAACAACAAAAGCTAGAAGTGACTTAATTTCTAAAATCATAGTTACTGATAGAAATTATTATCAATGTTCGATAGAGAATAATGTGAACTATGTTACGTATGTGCAATGAGAATTTGAGAATCAATATATCATTTAGCTTGATGAGAACAACGATGATGTTGTGCAGATGAATGGGATTGAAGTTTACCAGGGAATCGGATTTGATGATTATTGTGAACCAACAATGTTGAATTCAGCACATTTCATTTAAAGTTCAAATAGATGCTCTGCTAAAGATTCAACGATAAAACTAGATATTGAAAGTCCTAAAGTTTAAAAAGTCTCGCTATGTCCTAAATTAATATATTTTACTTTTATAACTAATTTACCTTTAATTTATTATTAGTGGCCCACAGCAATCTAAGACTAACAGCACTTTTGTAAACGAAACAAAAATTGAATTGCCAAAGTATGTCATAATTTAATTTTCTCAACCATTCTAAAACTATCGCGAAATATAAAGCCAAACGATGGTTTCTAGGTAGTAATATCAATTCAATACAAAATAATTAGCAAATTATATAATAAGCCTTTGCCGAAAGTTTCAAGTTTATTAGAAACAAAAATGAAATTTTCTACGATAAAATAAATTAAAGAGAAATTTCATAGTCGAAAGTTCTCATTTTTTGTTTTAAAGATTAAACTTTCGCAAAAGATTTATTAAATCATTTATTAATAATTTTATTGACTTAAAGCAGCGCTTCTCAACCTTTCTGTTATTGCAACCCAGTTTACCAACGTAAATATTCTCGCCCCCCCCATTTTGATCTATCGAAAATTATAGTGTCATAATGAAAACGGTCCGATATTCGTACATTTATTTTTATTGGTAAAATGCGACTGTTTGCTATAAATGCACTTTTTACTACTTTATACTACTACAATTTATTTTATTAACTATAAACAAACATCTAAGCATGCTAGCAAAAGATTTTTAAAAAAATTTCTAGCAAGTTACGAGTGGGTTAGGGACCCATATCACAATGTTCCACAAGGTCTCTCGACTTCTGAAGAGGAAACCTTTATTGATTTTACAACAAACAGTGAAATCAAAAGACAATTTAAAAAGAATTCGATTTTTGAATTTTGGGCTGGTTTGGATGACGAGTTTGTGACTTTAAAACGAAGAACTTTGCAAATACTTTTACCGTTTTCAACATCTTATCTTTGCGGAACTGGATTTTTATAAATAGAAAAATTAAAAATTTCTGTTAATTTTACTGTTACGTCATAATTAATGCATTATGTAATTATTTATTTATTTAAATGATTTATTACAAACTAAAAGTTTTGAGTTATAAATTTCGACAAAAATATTTTTCTTGAAATTATTCTGTTTTATTTAGAAATATTCTATGAAATTAGCTTTTTAATTAGATTAGAAAGATTTCGTTGAGATTTAATAATTATTTACATTTTGTAATTAAATTAATTCCCAGTACGACGAGATGAATTTGTTTGGATTTATTCCATTTTGTTGATGGAAATTTTTAAAAAAAATAAATATATTAGATTTTTTCAGTTGTTTTGCAGAATTTCTCTACATTTGTCATAAACAATTAAAAAGAAATAACCGGAGAATTAGGAAAAAAATGGAATCTGAATTATTATATAATAAAGGAGTCATTATTAAGAAACAACAGGACATGAATGGATGCTCGAAACAAATCTATGTAATGCATGAAAAGTGTTGAAACATAAAATCAGCAATTAATGAAATAAATAAATAAAAGTAGAGTTTAGCTTCTATAGCTAAGTTAAGAAAATAAGAATTCAAACAAAAGGAAACCTAATAAAACCAAGATCAAGATTGTATGATAAATGGAAAAACTCATGAAAAAAGAAAATTAGCCAGTTAATAATTTAGAGATGGCTGAAAAGTTTGTTAGAGGATAATTTAGGATTTAAGATAATATTGGCGGAAATCTTAAATCAAGCGCTATAAAAGAAAGTAAAATTTATGAAAATTGACATTAGGCTCAGGTAAAAATTAAGAAAACACTGAGGTACAAAAATAGATTTATCTTAAATTACTTTCAGATAGTAAAATATGTGAAAAGTATGTATTAGTTACAATATTATTTTGGTTTTTCATTATATCTTTAATTTATATTTATTAATTATAAAAGTTATCGAATGAAGGTAATGAGATTTTAATTAAAACAAAAATATCAAATAATAATAAGAAAATTAAAATATAAAATTATTTATTAAAACAAATAAATTAACCGAGTTGCTAAGTTCTATTCAATTCCTAAATCACAGTTTCAAATTTTTTTCATATATTTGACTGACACATACAACTCAGAAAATTTTGTAAATTTATGTAGATTTCAATTATATTTAATCTTATACATTATATTATTTATATATTATATTATTTATTTTATTATTATAATGATTTCTGTCCTGGTTGTTTTATTTACTTAATATGGTTTTGTTTTCATTACATGATTGTTTCACTTTCTAAAGTGGGGGTAATTTATTTTGTGGTACAGGAAATTATTGGAAAATTATAAAAATATTTTTTATAGAAAGCACAAGGAAGAAAAGAAAAATTTTGAGACATGGTTTGATAGTGGCTGCAAAAAATTTGGATTATAAATTTGTCCCATTCGAAATAAAAAACTGCCTAATTCAGGGCTGGGGAACCTTTTCATTTCAAAAGGCCACATTCACTTATCTGATTTAACATAAGGCCGCAGTAAATAAAACGTTTTTTGAGATTTCCAATAAACCCTTCATATTTTCCCGTCATAGAAGGTGCACCGACTGAACATACACTTACTAAATTTTCCAAATTTAGTCCAATTTTTGACATTTATCTTTGAAATTACTAAATATATCTATTCCTCTTGTTCTGTCCGTAAGGGTCCCCAACCCGAGTAGCTCCTCGTGACATTCAAATTCTTCTGTAATACACCGAATAAAATATAAAATCTGCGCCGAGTCAGTTATATCAGTTGATTCATCCAAAGCAATTGAAAATTGTATCATAAACATTTTTTCTCGATCGCGTAAAGTGAAACCACGCAAAAAATTACCAAAAAATAAAAAAATCGGTATTACTCAAAAGGCCGCAGGTTCCCCACCTCTGGCCTAATTCATGAAAAAGCGCAAGCTCATTGTCGATTTCACATTTGTGACAATGTGTTGTATCCATTAACTGTCAAAATTACAGTTGAATAGTAAATTAATTTTTGGTTTTAATACATTTTCATCAATAGTCAATATTTTATATTAAAATATCAGTACTGTATTGTAAATATTGTATTTTTAATGTTCTGATACATAGAAAACTATATATCAACAATTATTCTCTAGAAAGATTTTAACAAAAAATCACTTGGTTTAATTTGAAATACAAAGCAAATTTAATATATTCAATAATCTCATCAAAATACAGGGGAAATGATAATATCTACACAGTAGTATTTGCCGATCACATCAAATGGGCGATGAGGCTTGTGTTTTTCAAGAATTAGGCAATTTTTCCCCATTTTACGTATTTGGCAATTTTATGGATTTCGTGTAACATGTGCAAAATCATTGCAAATTTAAAGATATTTCTGTCAAAATCAATAAAATTTTATAAAATAAGTTCATTTAAAATAATAAAATAATGTTTTATTTTTATAAAATGATGAATTTTTGGTAGCAGCATAAATGAAATGTTCAACAAGTAAATGGGAGGAAAAACCTTTTGTTGCAAAGTATGTATTGAATGAAATGAAAAGGTTTTCCTTAAAGAATAACTATTCAGCCAAAAGGTAATTTTTATATAAAATGTCAATATTAACTTCTTGTTTTAAATCAAATTAGTGGAAAAATGAAAATAAAATTTTAACTCACATGAAAACATAGACGTTATTACTAACTCTTTAACGTAAGTAATGTTGAAGTCGGATAATTTGCTTTTAATTATTAAATAATCTGAAATATTTTGAATATTCATCTCCTCAGGGGAGTCCTCGGGATTCTCGTCCATATTTTTGTATAACTTTTGAATTATCAATTCTGGCTTGAAGCGTTCACAGTTTGCATTGACTCCGATGTAGTGAATGTTATCAAAAATTTGTGTCTTGAATAACAAATGAATTTTATAACATTTGAAAATCATAAAACCAAAACCCAACCTTATCACTGACCTTAATGATCTTTTGATCGGGTTTCAGTGGAACGTCATTCGAGTTCGAATTAAAACTCCCGATTGTAGTGCAATCGTTGAAATGCAAAGAAAGTGAAAGAAGCTTGGAGAATTTAATGAAATTAATTATTTCTTCAGTCGATTTGGCCAAAGAATAAATCTGATTATCTATAAGAACAAGAAAACACATTGTTATATCGTTATTGTTTTTCAGCAGAACATGACAAAATGAGCAAAACTCCATTAATACTTTCAAGTCAGTCGTGCCAGTTGCATCGACAAAAGTCACAATAAAAGATCGGTGATCATTTTCATATTTATCTAGTTGTGACAACAAGTGCAGAACGCTATTAAATTCCGACATTAGGAAAGTTTGTGTTGATGCCTCACCGTAAATGTTGTAGGATTTTAAGAATCCTTTGAGATTATGAGTCGGGGAATGAATGACACAGAAAATGATTTTCACGGTCAAAAATAATAAAATAATTATGCAGACGAATAAAACAATGGCAAGAAAACTAAATCCAATCAAAGTCAGTTTGTTGTTGAAAACAGTAGACAAATTCGTTTCATTGACTTTCAGAATGGTTCCGATGCCTAGGACACATACTAAAGTACTTACGAAGTATACAAATGTTGGTAGACAACAGATCCTTTTGAATTTTCTTTCACCATAATCTGAATTATTAATAGTAAATTCCATTTCAAATTTAATCTCTACCTTGATTTAAAGAAGCTTTTAAAAGCCGAATAAAAAAGTTATTGTAATTCTTTTCAATAGAGCTCCAAATGGTTTCTATAAATTTTGCAATCGCATGGAAATTGTTAGAATAATTACTTAATATTAAATGAGTATATATAAATCTAAAATATTAAGTTTAGTTAAAATAATAAAATATCCTTCTCTATAATATGGGGTACCTTAATTCGTTAGAATTGTAATTTTGACCCTGAGACGGATTTAGGAAAAATAAGCTTAACCATAATTTGAAAGATCGTATTGCATTACAAAGAACGATACCAGCCTGTAGTGCCATTCTCCATTCTTGGCAGTAAGTTCCAATGAGAATTAAAACTAATGATAAAAAAATTAATTGTGATAATAGAGACTGTTGATAAATTTTATTAAAAATCCCAAGGATCCGTGTTTGAGAAAGTATTAATGTAATTTTAATGGTGTGGGTAAGTTGGATTGTGAGAAAATTAAATTTGATAGTGAGTCTAATGACAATGGGTCTAGATTTGTGTTGGTATTGCCATACTCGGAAAGTTTTACAGATTATAAGAGAAAGATAAGAAAGCAGTCGAGGAATTTAGTTATAGGATTGTGTCTATTTTCTTTAAAGTACTCAATATGTTTATTAATAAGAAAAAACTCCGTTAGGATTGTGTTCTTATCTCATTTATCAATTGACATTATCAACCTAAGAGATCGACCGATATTAGTGAGCACAATAATGAATGTATAAATAAAGTAGACATGTCTGATATAAAAATTTTATTAAATGTTTCTTAATAATTATTGATAACGTTTAATTTGTGAAATTTGATAAAATAATTGATTCTGAAAATTAATGTGCTCTTTTGAATGTTTTTTTTTTGAATATGTGTATTGTTGTTATTTTCAAATGTATTAAATAATTAAGTAAAGTAATTTTAAATTTCAATTTTTTAAAAAATTTTATAAATTGTTAAAATTATAAATTATAAGTATTATATAAAAAAATTATAATAAAAAAAATTAAATTTTAAAAAAAAAAAAATCTATAAAATCTATACGTTTTTCTATCCTACCTAACGATGACAGTCAAAATATATTATAAACGAATGTTTAAGGGCAATTTTCTTATCATAAGAAATTGTTAAATTATTTCAAATGTAATTTTATAATTTGATAAATTTAAATTTATTATTCAAATGGTAAAATTATTAGCAATAAAATAGGAGTTTTTGTAACGAAAATTTTCATATTTCTAATACAACAACCTTTCTCTCAGCAGTTGTTCATTTAGTACTTTATTGCAGATTTCCAAACAGTTATAGTGGTATCCTTCAATTTTATAATTTAAATGATTGGGTAACATTTTCTGCGATTTGTTTAAAAGAGCTCAATGGATTCATTTGAGTTTATTTTAGCTGACACATACAGTAAATATCCTTTAATAAATATGTATTAACTTTAAAGGTGATTATTAGAAGCTGCTAAAAATATCTTCTAAATTATTTTTTAAATCCGGTTCAAAAGTTAACGTCATAATTCCAAGTTTTTATTTAATGAAATATTTTATAATTTTCAAACAAATTTTCAGCGTTGAATAAAATATTCCAAAAAACCATTTATTAAAATTTCGATATTTAAAATATATTTTTTTAAAAATGATCCGGTTAAAAAGCTTGTTTAATTTAAAAATTTCAGTTTAAAAATTATTTTTCAAAGATTTTAAATAGTCAATTATTTATTTATCATTTATTATTATCATTATTTATCATTTAAAATTATCTTAATAATTTTTTGAAATATTTAACTCTCAGCTGAAAACACCTCACAGTAATTATGTTTTTTAAAATTCCATAGATTATGTGCCGACACCTAAAATTTTTTTTTAATATTTAACACCATATTGAATTCTTTTTCCTTATATAAATGAACCTTTTGTTTTAAAAGTGGAGCAAAATCATTTTTTGTTTTAACTAAATACTTAAAAATTTTCATTTCAATATACCTAGAATTTTTGTTAAACTGTATCAGGCAGCTTTTGTGGATTTTATGGCTATAGATAATGCAAATCTTTTGTTATAAAAATACATTCCAATATTTTTAGTACTCATTGAGAATAAAAACCGTATAATGACTTACTTATGCCAATAAAGAGAACGATTAATATTGTGAATCCCACAGCTAAACCGACCTCCCATGAAATAATTAATCCACAGAAATATCCACATATAATGGATAGGAAACAAATTGTGAATGATAGGAAGGGTGTCAATCTAAATTTGATGTTATTTATCGTAGATGAAAAATACTTTTTCTCAATGAAATCTGTTTTGGAATTTCAAAACCAAATTGAAAATTATGCAAACCTAAATTACCCTTTAATCTAAGAATATTTTGCCCTCTGAGAAATTTAGCATATTTAAAAAATATCCCAATAATAAAAGAATAATTCGTCTGACAAAGTAGGACACTGTCAATCAAGGTTTCAAAGCATTCTCCTGTGAAATTGAGTTCTTTGCTAATGTTCACACCATCTAGCAATGATGAATATTAAATTCGAAACCAGAAAACACTTTAAAAAAACCTACTGGGAAACTTTTCGGAAATCGTCGAACCTTTCTCTGTGGCGTTGTCAACAAGTTTGCTGAAAATATCACCGTCTTTTTCTGTGGGATAAAAATCTTTTTTCGATTCGCTGCTTGATCGTTTGTTATCATTGTTGGATTTGATTTTCTTCTCCACACAATTCCCGTGTCGAAGAGCAAGAGTTCTTGGGTTTTCTTTAATCTAAATTAAATCCTGATTGTAATTTTTGATTGGTGTCGACAAAAACGGATTTCACTTGATGCGGAACGGCTTTCGATTCTCCATCATCTAAAAGCATTTGAATAATTTCATTGTTCTTCATTTGGGCAACATTGATCATCAAAAAGTCATAGGGCAGATTGAATTCTCGAAATTGTCTGATGCATTCATATTATAATTATAATAAAAAACCCCAATTTACTCTTGTTTGGATTTTCTGACCAATCAAATTGGAACTAAAGAAATATTTCTATTTTTAGTAACATTTCAAACAAATATACACATAATGAAAATATTCCTTCTCTAACCAGGGAAGAAATATCTGTTTTCTATTTAGGTAATTCCACAGAAAAGAAATAAATACTGTTTGGAATTTAATCAATAACTCTATAGAAATTAGATTGTAGTTAAACAAAAAATATACTGATATTTGTGCAGATAAATTCGAAAGAAAAGTCCATGACATTTAGTTTCATCAACTTATGCATTTTTATCTCTCTTCATAAATTTTTTTTTTATTTACTGGTCAACTTTATGAACAAACAGGTAGATTTTTTTGATCTTTGGAAACGAGTTTTTATGTCGTTTTAATTAATTAATAAATTTTCGGATTAAATTTCGAATGACAGTTTTGATTAACGGGAAAAACATTTTCATTTTCTTCACCATTAATTGAAATATTTTCAATTTCTTTTTGTTCGTTTTGTTTAAATCAATAAATTGTAATTTCAACTGAAGATTTTATTATCAACTGTTTTTAATAAATTTTAATTTATTTATTTAAACACAAATTAAATTTTTATTTCAAACTTATTTAATTGGATGATCATTTTATTTTTTATGAATTTAATTGGTATAATCAATAATTAATTTTATGAAAAGTTATAGTGAAAAACACTTATTAAATTATGGTCAAAGTTAGAAATTGTTTAATTGTTTAATTTCCAAAAATAAAAATACAAATGAACATTATTAGTATTTTTGCCATTGTTTTAATATTCGATGTTGTAGTGCCTCTGACTCCCACTTAAATCAATTTAATAATTTAACTTAAAATATATTATTAAATTAATTAAATTAAAATAAAATTAAAACTCATTGTTTAAATAATCCTCACTTTTATTTCCAAAATCAAATTCAATATAAAAAAAACAATGAAACATTCAATTTCCCAATTATTAAATCTCGTCAGAATCAATAAAGCAAATATGACAGACATTCAAGAAACTGAAGCCTTCGTTTTATTAGCTATTACCTGGGGTACCCGGCGTTGAACGATTTAAAAAATAGTAAACAGATTCAAAATAAAGAAATTTATTTCAATTCATTCATTTAAAAAATATTATTTAAAAAATACATAAAAATTTAATTAGAAAAAAGTACATGTAATTTATATATCACTTATATCTCTTTAAATGTAAAACTTAAAACGGCACCCATCCTGTAAAAATGGGTCAAAGGAAAAATTGAAATAATCCTATTTTATAAACCTAACATGATCTACAACTTTTATTTGTAACATTATTGCCAATTTCACCTTCTTGGGGCATCTACGTTGTAAATCAAGATGACTCTGAGTAGGGTTAGGGTACACTAGGGTGGTCACCTGTGGTTGAAACATAGCCTAGTCAAATGAGGGTCACATGCAAAATTTCAGCACCCTAGGTCCAACGGTGGGGAATTATATGGGTAACAAACAAACAAACAAACAAACTTTCATCTTTATATATTAGATGATCTCTCTGATGATGGTCAAGATCTTCAACAATCTCCATACAATAGCCAGATCGAGTGTCCGTGCTTTCGTTGTTACATCGACTATTAGATATATCAATTATTTATTTCAATGTTCTTGTGAATAACATCTTTATTCGAATTAGTTGTATATCTCTACAATTGGTGTCAGAAGTAACAGAAGTAAATGTTATTCTTTCCTTAAAAACAGTTAAAACGACATTTATAATTGTCCTAAGACTTTTATTAAGACATTTTCATTTTTTAAATTTATATATAATATATTAAAAATGTTCAACCCAAAAACCCAACTTTAATTAATATGAAAACGCGCAACATTACTGTCCGTCACAACAACATCTTGTTCCAAGTCCGCGTAACCCAAATTTTTGTGAAAGACCTATCAAAACATTTTTTAATAGACGAAACGAATCTTTCACCTTAAATAACGGGGTCCCCATCGTCGACCTTTTTCAATCCCGGAATAATCAATAGTCACACTTTTTTTCAGGACAAGAGGTGGTGCCAAAACAAACATTGAACATCACTCATCCACGCCCATCGGTCGAACCCAATTAATATTTTTAGACTCAGGCGGCACCCCATTATCGCGCACAAATGCCAACCCTAAATCTAGATAATACCTTTTGTTAGACGCGATACCTGACGAATTAATGTCAGAATTAGGTTCACAAATTGCTGACGCATTAGACTCCAAAAACCCTTACGAGTCCATCAAAACAACGATACCAAAGAAACACTCACCCACAAACACGTCATCAATCGAGAAACTATCAAAACCATACGCAGGCCAAGCACCGTCATCATTTTTATCCAACCTCGTACGAGAACTAGAAAACGCTCATAAGGGTAGATCAAAGAATACTGTTATGCGACTAATTTTTAACAGCGCTCTCACATCACGTCCAAACCTCACTACTCGTTGTAGATTCAGACAATCCTTTCTACCTGGCAAAAATTGCTGATAAAATGGTCACCAGACCACCTATTCATAACATACCCACACCCATGTCATTCGCTTCAAGAACAGATATCCTCCTTGACAAAAGCTGTTACCGTGTTAACTAACACTTCTCGACAAACTTCATACTCGCAAAGAATTGACAGGTCAAACTCTTTCCACCTCTGACTTTTTTTTCACAAAATGTTTTCATCCGATGCTAGAACATGTCACATAGGTTGTTTTTTGCCAAACCCCCGTAAATCTTAAGTTATTCCCATCTAAATTTACCACAACCTCTTCGGGTTACATGCACAAAAATGCCTTTCAGGGCTGTACTTTTGTGAATCGTCACTTAAACAAACCATAATACGACAAAAACTACTCCAATTCCCCCAAAAAACAAACTTCACCGTCTGTAAACCCTGGATTTTTAGGCGGTGTCTTCGCGATCAACATCTTTACAGTTGAAACGACTTTCAATTCCAGCTCATCAATTCACTCCCTCGTCGACTTTGGATCATCATTTTCGATCCTCCCAACCACTATAACTCCAGATCTCAAATCTCCTTTCATCGTCTTGGCAGCTAACGGCACACAGATTCAATTTTTGGGAACAATAAAACTTTCATTCAAGTTACCGACATTGAACTCAACTTTCACTCAACTTCCACATAGCAGACATAGTCCATCCAATACTAGGCTCCGATTTCCTCAGGGAACAATCCCTCGTGATAGACTGCAAAAATCGACGACTATTCACTATAAATCGACATTTCAATCCTATATACACAAATGTATCACCAAACAGAACACCGATCTCTACGCAGACTTCTCCAACGACCCAACTCAGCTTTATCCAATCTACTGATACGATGGAACACAATAAACACATGTCAGATATCAGAAACTCACCTAATTCAGAGGCAATGGACGACATAATCAAGAAATTCTCTACCACATACTCAAACGTCATAACAAAATCCCCTATCATACCACCTACAACTCTATCGACCGTGCATACCACAACACAACCGAGTCAGACCCCTCCCACCCATCAAACTCCACGCAGTCAAAGCTGAATTCACCAGTCTAGAGAATACAGGCATTATACGTCGTCCTTCATCACCATGGACGTCACCAATATATTTAGTCACCAAGAAATTGTCAACTCAATCAAGTGACCGTTCACGACGCATACTCAATGCCACTTATCAAAGGTTTAATAACACGCTTTTCACAATGCAGCATATTGACCTCTCGAAAGCCTACCATTCATTTCCTGTCCATATCGATGACGTTCCCAAAACCGCTGTAACCACACCATTTGGAAATTTTGAATACATGTTAATGCCTTTCTTTACAACGCTTCATGGACACAATTTTCCGGGACGACCCACACGCTTTTGTATACCTCGGCGATATAATCGTAGCATCACCCGACTGCGACACCCACAACAAAGACCTGCACACTGTTCTTGACATACTGAACCGTTATAACTTACAGATAAATGTAAATAAATGCAATTTCTTTCAAAAACGCGGCAGATTCCTTGGTCACATACTCTAATCTACGGGTTGTTAACTTTTTCCTGAACAACTTGACGTAATCTGCAGTAACCGTAACACAACTACGTAGCTTTTTGGGACGTCAATTTCTGCCACAGATTCATAAAAAACGCATCACACATAACGGAACCTCTTTCAACACTGAACAAAGGAAAGAAAAACTTCACCATTAACTGGTCCGACACAACACGTGAAGCATTCAACACAGTCAAAAACACTCTAGCCAAGATTACAACTCTCTACTACCTGAGTCATGGCCTCCCATTCATCCTCACAACAGATGCATCAAACATCGGCGCCGGCGAAGTCCTTCATCAAATTAAAGACAATGTTTCACTCCCAATAGAATTTTTCTCTAGAAAATTTTCATCGGCAGGTTCAAAGTACAGTGCATTCGACAGAGAATTACTTGCTATTTTATCAGCTATTAAGCATTTTGGTCACATTTTAGAAGGTAGACAATTCATAGTCTTTACTGATCACAAACCTCTTATCCACTGACTCACCATGAAAGACCCACCAAACAGGGTACACCGTCAAATAACATACCTATAATCTTTCGACATTAAGTTCGGTCATGTTTACGGTAAAGATAATGTGATCGCTGACTATCTTTCTAGAAACATTTCAGCATCTATCTCATCAACCGCAGTCCTTACTCAAGATGATTTCTGTTCAACCCCACCGACCTCAGAAGATCTGGTTCCACTTCAAAGACTTGCTACAGACAATAGACTTCAACTTCGTGGGGAAAAAGCAGTTACCATTTGTTTTACTAGGATGACATAACACACCTAATCGTTCAAGCGGCTTGTCTCCTTCACAACTTTTGTTTGGATCCAACAATTTCTTGCCCAATGAACTTATCGATGACTCATCATTAGACGAGATCAATCTAACACGAAAGCATATTTTGAGTTTAGATACTAATCCGTGGTTCACATATTCCACGTCGTACAAACCATATATACCGCAATCCCTTTCCTCAGCAACTTACGCATGGATGAGAACTATCGACTCTTCAAACCTTAAACCAAAAGTTCAAATGTCCGTTTTGCATCATAGAGCTGTACAAAAATACAGCGAAACTCGAGATTGACAACAACACGTCATGATCAACCTTCCGGATTAAAGTTAGCCTTTTGCTCCTTGAGTACTAGATCTGTCTAAACTGTGTATGTACCAGCTCCAATATATTGAATTGGAGAAATACAGGCGTCAGTATAATTGCATAATAAATATTATAGTCCGGTGATACCGATAGCTTCTTTCTAGAGATAACGACATAATTCCAAGTATTTATTTTATGACATATTGTATAATTTTAAACAAATTTTCAGCATTGAATAAAATATTTTCAAAACCATTTATCAAAATATTTCAATATTTAAAACATATTTATTTAAAATTTTCATTAATAAAAGTTCTTTATTAAAAAGCTCTTTTAATTTTTAATTTAAAAATTTCAACTTAAAAAATCCAATTTAAAAATTATTTAAAGTTATTTTAATAGTCAATTATTTACAATTTAAAAATATTTTGATAAACCATTGAAATATTTAACTCTCACCTGAAAACACCTCACATCCCCCTTCTTTAAGAAATTTCTTCATCTTTTTCAACATTGCTTTGAAGCATTTTCCCACTTTGGCCTTGTAGCAGATATCGGCGATCATGGATCTTCTGCATTATTCTGTATGGCCCTTCGTATCTTTCCTTGTCTTTCGTTCTTGATTCTACTTTTACCAGAACCTCATCTCCAATATTGAATGATCTCTTTGTCTGCGTTGTTTCTCTTGTATCTTCTTTTTGTAAAATCGTCGCTTTACTATGAAATTGTTCTCGAGCTATTTTTCTTCCAAATATTACTTCTGTGGAACTTCGTCCAATTGATTTCTGAAATGTTGCATTCATGGTAAATTCAATCTCTGGTATGATCTCTACCCAATCTGTTCTACTTTTTTCTTTTAATGATGCATTTATATAGTCTCTTATTGTCCTGAACTGACGTTCTATCACACCATTTGTATTATGGTAATATGGACTTGAAAAGCAGTGTAATTCCCATTGATTTTGTAAACTCTTTCATCGTCCTAAATTCAAATACTTTCCACAATCTGTGTGAATTTCCTTTGGTGCTCTAAATCTAAGAATCCATTTTTGTAGTATTGTTTCCTTCACCGTTTCTTCATCCTGTTGAGCGACAGCAGTCAGAGATATATTTGCTAAGATGATCAATCATTGAGACTATATATCTTTTCTTTCTGAATGTTTCCTGTAATGGGCCCCATTTATCAATGTATACTTTTCCCCACGGCTCCTCTGCTGTCAGCTTTATTGTCTCTTCCTTCATCTTTGTTGTCACAACTTTCGTTCTTTGACATGCCTCGCATTGTCCAATTGTTTCTTTAACTGATTCTTTTATGTCTCCCATATCGTAATTGTCCGCTACATATTTTGTCACCTTTTCTGCTCGTGCTGTGTGATAGGAAAATATGCATACTCTTTATCATTTCTTGTCATTTTTCTCTAGGTATCCATATCTTACCCTTTATAGTTTTCACCACGTTGTCTACCAGTATAAATTTCCAACTTGATCTCTGTGCTATTTCCTTTTTTATTTGTTCTATTTCTGTATTATCTTTTTGCCACTTATTATCTCCAGCTTTTTCCATCGTGTTTATTCTTCGGGTTTTCATTCTTTCCACTTTCACGTCTTCGTGTGCCAATAAACATTGTGTGCATGTTCCACATGTACTCCTTGACAACATATCTGCATTTGCATGATCAATACCTTTTTTATACTCTATTTTAATATCCAGACTACTGATGTAGTTATTCCATGTCTGAAATTGTGTTGTTATGTGTTTCTTTGTGGATAACATAAACGTGATAGCTTTATGGTCCGTCCTCAAAATGAACCGTTTTCCATATAAATAATGATTGAAGTTTTGACAAAAATAATAGATAACTCTTTCATTGTTATGTAATATCCCTTTTCATGATTGCTCATTGCATGAGAACCGTATGATATAACCTTTTGCACCCGTTGTCGTCTTTCTGTGATAATACTGCTCCAATCGTGTCAAAACTCGCACCAGTATCCAGAATGAATTCTCTTTCGAAATCTAGAAACCCTAGAACAGGTGAGGACACTAAAGCATTTTTCATATTTTCGAATGCGATGTTGCATCCGTCACCCCAAATTAATTTTTTGTTGTTTAACCCGCATAGCTCTTCTAAAACTCTTGCCTTTTTTGTGTATTCTTTTATAAATCTTCTGTAGTAATTATATATTCCTAGGAAGCTTCTCAGATTCTTAACACATTTTGGCTTTTCAAATGATTTAATAGAGTCTAGTTTGACGGGTCCGTCTGTATTCCATCTTTGTTGATTATGTGACTTAAAAATTTGGCTTCCTCTTAAAGAATATGGCACTTTTCAAGGTTTACCTTGAGACAGGCCTTTCCAATTTTGTCCAGCACTTCATTTAAAACTTCGTAGTGGTGATTGATCGTTTCTGTAAATATCAAAATATCGTCTAGTTATACTGCTGCATATCACGTACTCAATAATACTTTTCCCATCAGTTCCTAAAACGTACCTGGTGCCGCTGCGATTCCAAATGGCATTCTGTTAAAACAGTATTGACCTGATTTGGTTGAAAACGCCGTTTTTAACTTTGATTCGTCTTCTAGTTCTACTTGATAATATGCATTTCCAAGATCTATCGAACTGAAATACTTTGCTCCACCCAATTTATCTAACATCTCTGCTATATTCGGCATAGGGAACGCCTGTCTGCTGTTACTAGGTTTAATTGCCTGAAATCAAGACAATCTGATATCTTGCTTTTCTTTCTTCCAGGCGCATATTAATGGAGTGTTCCATGACGAATTACACTTTTTGATAATATCGTTTTCCCATAAGTTTTTTATCGCTTCATCTATTTGACCTTCCAAGTTGACTGATGTCTTCAAGGTTTAATATTTATCGGTTTTCCTTGAGTTTCTATTTTATGCTTCAACAGCTTTGTGCAGCGATTCTCCCATTTATCAGCCATAAAAACATTTTGATTCTTTTTTACAATGTTCAGTAGTGTCGGATTATTTATCTTTAAAGTATTCTTTGCTCTTTGAAATCGTTCTATTTCCGTTATTGTCTTTCCCAATTTGGCTTCGATACTGACCTCTTCTACTGGCCATTTTAGTTGTATACCAAATTGTTTTTGCAACTCTATGCTACCAATTACCTCTGGAGTCATGTATCGTACTATCGTAAATTTGTGTTAGTATTGCCGTACTCAGAAGGTTTTAAGGATTATAAAGTGAAGATAAGAAAGTAGTTAGGGAATTTATACTATAGGATAGTGTCAACTTAATGGAAAGTACGCAATATGTTCATTAATAAGTCAAAAACTCCGGTTGAATTGTGTTCCGATTTCGTTCATCAGTTTACATGTAATGGGTGTAATGCCACATACATTGGAGAGACGCTTTTATCATTATTATTATTATAAGCACGACATTAGTATTTTGGAAACTATACAACTGGTGGTTGCTGGTACCTATTCTAAATTGAGATACCCTAGATACTTCAATTCATTGTAATAATCCAGATGAGACCTATGTTTAATGGATTTACGGAATTTTCGCCCCTCAACATTTCGTCCCCATTATAACATATTTGTGACAATTTTGATTTATTTATTATATTAAAAGAATAAATATAATTAATAATGAAGTTTGAACAGAGTTACCAACTCGACCATTTTCACCCGAAGACTTCGGGTTTGATGTGGTAACTTCGGGTCTTCGTTTGAACACTTATTTCTTCGGGTTTGTCAAAATATTTTCAAAATGTTTGGAGGTTTAGTTTTTATTTAATTCTGCAGGGATTATTAGTTATTTTTTGCTGGGATTAGTTTAATTGTTGGTAAAGTTAGCTGGAATAATAATATGAGTTGTTAATTTTGAATTTCATTTTGCAGTTGAATGTTGCGTGAAGATGAATTAATGTAATTGTGTAATAAATAAAAAATTAAAACATGTAAGTAATATAAATATAATCAATAATACAAGCAACACAACTTAATAATACTTAATAATACTTAATAATACTCAATAATGAATTCCGTTTGGAGAGATGAAAGAAATAAAATGAGAATAGCGCTTATTAAAGCTGAACTCTCTGTAAGAATAAATTTCGACATGAAATGTGAAGATTTTCTTACATATTTAAAAGCACCAGAACAAAGAAATTTACTTGAATGTTCATTAAAAACAACAAAATATAATTTTAAGAATTAATTATATTTTCTGAAGTTCCTAATTTTAATGTTTTCTTATTGAATAAATTTTGTTGCTTTATGTTTTATTGTTATTGAATAAATATATTTTGTTTTATATTCATTTGTATTTATTATAAATTATTAAATCTTCGGATGTAAAAATAATTTCTTCGGGTCTGATTCGTTTCAGAGTTGGTAACCCTAAGTTTGAATATAGTGTATATTGTATGATATATTTACTATTGACAAATTCGGTAAATATAACTATTTTATTTCGAAAATAGAATATAAGAATAATAATGCAATAACCAACGGTTTTATTTTTTATCTTATTATTTTATTATTATTATAATAACAATATAAAACAAAATGGCTTTTAAAATTCAAAATTATAGGCAATACCTTGAAGATAATCAATTTTATTATAATTTTCTTAATCTTCAACAATATTTTTAATACTATAGAAATGGTTGCATATTTTTTGTTACGCCTTCTTGTGGGATTACCGGCAATTAATTCTGTAATTCATGATGTTTCTTCAAGGATTCGGAAAAAATGTGACACACGTTTCTTGAAATCCCCTGTGCCATACCTCCACGTCGTTGTTTGTGCGCTGCTGATCATTAAGCGTTCCATCATAGACATTCCATAATTCTATGGGAAACATAGATAATTGTCATCGACGTCTTTGCCTTTTCCCTATATAATCAGAGCCTGTTAGAGCCTTTTGGAGGCCCAGTCTGACATTATATGTGGCCCCTATATAATGAAAAATATACAAAAAATGAAATTTTTACTGATAAAAAATTTATTATTTCAAAAATAAAAAAATATATTCCGAATATCAAAGAATAAATATCAAAGTAATATTAATTAAAATTTAAAAATGCGCTTTTCAAGCCTTTAAGCTGCAAAAGAACTTATAAATTCAGAATAGTTCAAATTTCTAGCTATATCTCAATTAATATTTAGCATCGCCAGACCATTTACACGATCCAGTAGTATCAAATAGTGTTATTTGGGGCCCCTTAAATTAAGAGGCCCATGCCAAAAGACCCTCATGACCCCCCTCTTCCGGGGCCTGTATATAATTATCTTCGAAATAATTGGCAAATACTATCGCTTCTTCTGGAAAACCTTCATTTTCAACGAGGTCTTCGAATGCCTCAATTACGTCAGAAGGAGGAATGAATGCTATTGCTGGAATCATACGAATTTTATGGACATTTTATGGTCATTTTGGTACCTCTGTTTTAATCCCTAATCTTGCACTTTTCGTCAGAAAATTTGAGACAAATGAAAAAAACATCCAGTATTCGAAATATCAGGAAAATGATTTGTTGAGGTTGAAGACCAGATTGAATATTTTTAATTTCCTGGAAAAGTTTATTATATGTGTTACGCGATTTGTTGGAAAAAAGCGCATACACCACTGAAATAACCGTATGATATTGTATAAGGCTCCTCCTCGTGTCCTTTAAATCAAAACAATAACTATTCAACGTATATTGGAATAACAAAATTTACAATCTTTTCTCAACACTTCACAATCAATAATCAAAGTTACGTTTGACCGATTCTCAGCACGGCGTTGATATTCATAATATTCACCTTTTATTTCTTTAGGTTCTCTTGACCCACGTTTTCCTCTTTTTCTGTTTGATTTGATTCTTTTCACCTTTCCGTATTCCTATTCTATATCTTCTTTTCCCTAATCTCCTTAATTCGTTTTAACCTGTTCCTAAACTCGATTTCTTCTAACCATAGCTGAGGCAAAATTCCGATTTGCTCTGATTTTCCCATTCCTTATATACTCTTCGAAATCGGGATGACAAATGGTTATTGGCGAGCCAATCTCTCACTTGACATTCGCTTCCACATATCTGCTTCGGCTGTCACCCATAATGGTCCAACGAACAAAGACCGGACTTTTTACACGCACTATCTTCTCCTTGCGCTTTTCCAATTAATCATTGTGTCAAGCTAATGGGCCCAAATCTTCCTTCTGTTTACTTTTCTTCTTGTTTACCCAGCTCGGGTTTCCTTCATCTCTCGTGTTTTCTATTAGCAAATTAATTAATTAATTAACGTTTTCGGTTTTTACACACTTGAATACTTTTCGACCCTTCTTAACCATTTTCTGATAAATCTCTAATCATCATCCTGTTGACCATTAGCTAATCTATACCTGTCCCGTTTTCCCAAATCGATTTCGATGATTTTATAATTTATCGATTTTTCACGGATTTCCGGATTCTTGCCTTTCGCAACTGCTTTTGCCTAATCCCAATACTACTTCCATCATACTTTCCTTTACTATCAATTTTGTGCATGATCACGCTTTTATTTGTCTTTTTTCTGCGCTTACTTTTTTTTTAAATTTTCAACCTAAATTTCATTTAAATTTATTTTAATTTACAGACCTCAACAATTTCAAAATAATTATATTTTAACAATATGTTAACAATATGTTAATGGTTATTTACTTCGGAACAAAAAAAAACGCTATAATAAATTTGCATGCCTTTTCATTGTGTTTTATGTTGGAATGTTCAATTATTTTTCCATATTTTTGTATATCTAAATCATAACTAACAATCCGTTGGGAAAATAATTATACAATACTTCTCCAGTTGCATCCAAAATATAAAACCTTAGGAATAACTCTTTAATTTCATAATCCAATTCTGACGACAAATAATTTTGTTCAACTTCAATCTTCAATTAAAAATTACTTTTTTTACATAACCTTAAATTTTCACTTTTATTGAGTTTTCTAGCGGTGTAATGGATTTAATTTAGAAAGAATATCTAGAGTACACAAAACATATGACTATAATTTTACTTTTGAGAATATTATTATTATTATTGGAAATAATTGGGTCGAATTTCTTTTATTTATCTTTTAATATTTAGATAATAGAAGATTGAAAAAGCCTGCGTACCCCCAAAATATCCATCGCGTACCCCGATTTGAGAAACACTGATCTAGAAGAATAGTGACATTACGCATACATCGAGTTAAAATTAAATTAAAGTAAATTATTATAAAAATTTTATAATAATAATAATAATAAATATAATAATAATAATTAATATAATTAATATAATAAATAATAATAAGTTTGTCATACTAACCACCATTTAGACGGGTTAACACCCGAGCGAAATAATTGCATTACCAATAACCACTCATCACAACAAAATTAGCATAAGCATTAAAACAAAATAATATTAAAAATCAATTTATTATTAAATTATTTGTTTTACAACGAAACCAAATAATTTTATCGAAATAAATAATGACATACAGCCAAATCCACAAGTAAAATACTGAAACCATTTCTTTGAATAATTAATAATTTCTATATCATATGGATTAATAAATTTCTATCAAAGAAACTTTAAGCTTCAAATAATAAATTATAGGAACCGAAAAATAATTCACGTATAGACTAGACAGTACGAAAATCAAACTTATAAATAACATAAAATTTAACAAGTATAATATTCTAAAATAGTGCTATAGCTTGTAATAGATTCATTGTAGCACGCACAAACTGTTATTTTCGAATCAACTGGCGTTGATGGATCGACTTTAACATCTCCAGACCAAATGACACTATTTTCATTCTCTCTTGATAATTGATTCCAATTTTCTCCGGAGACCACAGCGGCAACATGATAGGCATCAGGTATCTAGAAAACAAAAATAGTGTTCAAATTATTCTATTAGAAATCGATTCAAATTTTTAATCATGCAAGTGAAATCCGAGTCAAAAATAAAGTAGTAGGTAGATGTGAGCCCCTTACACCATCATTAGTTACCACGCACTGGTTAGCAACAGAGTTCCCCTACCCCTCTTTTTTTCAAGGACAAGTCGCGATTATTGGATTTTCACGATTATTGATTTTTAAAATTTTTATTTTTATTGATTTTAAAGTGCATTTATTGACTTTTAATTGCAATATAAATTCAAGTATTGATTTAAATTTTAAATGATACCAAAAATAAGTTCAAGTGTTTTTTTAATTTTTTAAATTTATTTCCATAACCTTTCAATTACTGTCAATAAAGTATCTTTTAGGCATGAAATGCCCTTAACCACAATCATTGTATAATACTGTTGGATATTTATGAAAGTCGGTATCAATATCGGACTCCTCAGTGGCATTAGTTAAATAAATCGAACAACCCAACAAAATAACGTTTATTCTAAAACACTACAATTACACTTTTATTGTCCACTTTAATACAACAATTTCTCTTTGCACCACTTTCAATATCAAATCTTATTCCATACAATTATCAATAACACTTTTAGTCTGGCGTAGGGATATTTCTTTCAATGGGAATCTCCATTTCTGTTACGCTAAGAATCAACTTTATTTGGCTACTACTAAGTTTTTGAATTCACCTTTCTTTCACTAATAGTTTTTTCTTTTCGACAAACTGGAAATTCTACTGACTAGCTTGCTCTTTTTAAACTCGTTCTGTAATTATATTCTCTCCAATTTTGGACATCTCTTTTTCTCCTGGTTTCCCACGCTAACCTAACTTATCTTCAATTTGAAGCTTTCACGCCTTTGAATAATTCATTTACTTTATGGTAATTTTAGCCGAACTTAATTTACAGTCGGGTTCCCTTTTACCTCGGGTTTTCCATTATATAATTAATTTTTAATCAATTCCATATTTTTGTAAATATTTCGTTCTGTGGATCCCCATTGATTTTATTTTACTATATCTGAATTCGTCTCATCGTTTAGCATTCGGCCATACCAGTTTTCCCCGGAAAATAATAATTATTATTTCTTTTTTATTTTTAATTAATATTTTTGTACTTTAATTATTATTATAAATTTGATGATTTTATTGATTTTTCAGTTTATTTTGGGCCTGTTTTTATTTTATTTATTATTTATTTCTATCTTTTGTGTTGTAAAACTCCAACATTATAAATAATTATTTTGTGGAAATTCTTTAAAATTCATTAAATTTTTTCTATGGATTAATTTTGATAAGATGTTATGTATATTTTCCAGTTTTTCATTTGAATTTTTCTTGAATATTTCATGTAAAATTGAAAAATCAATTTAAATTATGTTTCAATATTTTTAGTTCTATTTAAATAAATAAATAAATAAATAAATAAATAAATATCAGTGTTAAATAAAAAAATATATTGATTAAGAGTGTGAAATGAAAAAATAGATAATAATAAGAATTTAAATAATTTTTTACTTGTAAAGAAAATTGAATGATTGTTTCAGAATCTTTATTAATTTTAATCTTCCGATTAATTGGCTTATATAATCGACATTTATCTTTCCATTGTGACAATTGATATGGATACGGTCCTTCTCCACTACCGTAATATGGAACATCAGAACTGCTCAACCGTTGAGGAGCATTAATCAAGTATGAAAATACCATTGGCAAAGTTTCAGTTTCATTTGTAGCAGGAGCACCATAAATGTGAAGCTTATAAAAACAGCCACTTTTAGGAATCCTGACGTGAAAAGATACAGAAGTCAGCTCTTTCTCAGAAAGAATGTTTTGCTGTAATAAATAATCACTATAATCCTGAAAAGAGGTTCATTAACAGAGAAATAGAGAAATGTTTGCTAAATTTACAGTTTCTTCTTCAGTTGAACTCACATCTACCAGCTGACCCAAAACTTTTATATAATTAGATAATGGAAGACCTATAGATACAGTGAGATCATGCTTTTCTTGGTCAGTAGAATCGACTTTATTTGAAATTGTAATATATGGGTCTGGGTGAGATAAAACAGTTAGTCCAAATTCTTGAAATTGCGGTTGGGACCCAATTGCTGCACCAGGATTAATATCTGGTAAGCCCATTGGTAGATCACTACCCTTTTCCGTTTGAATAAATATTTGCCAGATCTATTAGTAGAACAATTTATCATCATTATGTCCTCATTTGAATTTGAATGTCATATTTGTATAATTAATGTCAATCAATAAATCACAATTTTCAATTATTTGAATAATATAAAAATGTACCGAAAAATTATTGTATTGGGCCTCAAAATAAAACAAAAACAAAAGCGTGAAGCGAAAATATAAAGATTTTTATTATAAATATCTATTTGCTCTATGCATTTTGATTAATTAGCTAACACTTAGCTATTATATTCAATATTAATGATCAAATTGTTTTCCGCTTTTAATTTCTCAGTACAAGCAAAAATTATTTTTCCTTTGAGTACACATTTTAATAAAAACTTATTTTAAAAAAAGTTTCTTTTTATATATTATTTCATCATTTTTAATCTTACAGAATTTACAATTTGTCTATGTGATAATATAAATACAGTTTTATGAATTTAGTTAGTTCTTTATTTAAATTTTATTTGATATTAAATGCATCAATTAAAATGAAAATTATTTTAAATTTTAATAAACCGTTATTTAATCGATCATTTGTTGTTCTAATAGCAAACTTCAATATTTCTCCCATTGTTGTTTACATTTTAATTGTTGTCATTAGAATTACGTATGCGTGCAAAGCTTGAAGTCGATCGTATATGAGGAAATGGATAAAAATTAGATTACAAGATTTAAAATAAAATTTATTAATAATAATTGCTAAAGACTAGTAAACTCATATTATCATAATTACAAAGATGGATTTGAATATATATCAAAGGTGAGCTACACTCAAACGCCGACGCAATTTCTCGAAAAGATTGTGACATATGTTCAATGTCAAATTGAAGATGTTGAAAACAAGAATTCAAAAATTATTGAAATGAAGAAAATAGCGGAGGAAGTAATAAAAAAACAATAAAATTTATATCCCAAAAACAGCCAAGAATTCATATATTATACACGCCAGACATTATATCATGCAGTAAAAAAAATAGTTGATAATTATATATCTTCCAATTTTGATACGAGAAATAAAAACAATCAGGTTGAAAAGGTAATCCAAAGTTGAGAAAACAGCGGAAAGAAAAAACGATTACAACACGCACAAAAGAGACGATATAAATCCTAGAATTATTCTAAACGTTTCTAATAAACTTTTGTGATCCATTTCAAACGATTATCAATGGGAAGAAGTATGTATTAGAGATCATGGATTTGTTTAGTAGATTGCAGTAACCACAAAATATGAAAAAACGAAAACAATATATTAGGAAATAATTGGATTTGATGATTTGATCAACCGAGAATCATACAGTAGAACAGAGTGAAAACTTTGAATTTAACCTAATCAAATCGTTAGCAGAGAAACACAAAATAAAAATAAAATATTCGAAATCATGCCTTTATTCGGTAAATGGCATGATAGAGAGATAATTTGGTATGACCAGTTATGTATAGCTATTATTTATTAAACTCTACTAAGCAAAAAACGGTAGGGGTAAAAACAATGAATTTATCATTAATATAATTTTAATGTAATTAATATAATTAATATAATTATATATGCCAAATTTATAATATTAATAAATAGAATGCGAATGATTGCAGTATGTTATATTTAATATAATTTATAATTGTTTTAAAGCTTTTTCGGAGTATTTTAATTCTATGGACTATTCTATAAATAATTACTAAAAACAAAAATATAATTAATGAGAATAGTTCTAAAAATCGCGTGTATAAGCCGCGGTTATACAAATAAAAATGTACAATTAATTTCAAAAAAGTGAAAATGCGGCTTATCTAAATATAAAAATGGATTTTTGAAAAACTTGTCAAAATTAAACAATTTAATGATATATCATTAAACCAATATATTTTTTTTATTCAAAACCATCAAATTCTTCACAATAATCGGTATTGCTAGATTCTGTAATTATTTCATCGGACATTTCTACTTTTTGGATAGCGTTCCTTAATTTGATATACCATCAAATACGCGAGAACTCGATAGCCTCTGCGTAGTCATGTGACTATCGATCGATAGCGTAGAGAGGTCTCTGACTGAGTCTTGAAATTCAAATGAATAATGTCAACGTTGTAGCGTTTGTTTGTGTGAGTAACGCTTATAGAGAATTAAAATCACCGAGGTACTTTTATAATCTTCCATAATTGTATTTCTTCGTAACCAGATACAAAAAGGTAGAACATATCACACTGTTTCAACAGTCCAGTGAATATATGGATATTCTTTCAGTGTAATCAATTTATATCTTAAAATTGATTTTTTGTATGTTATTATGGTCGTTTGTTTACATAAATACAAGTATTAAAACAAACTTAGTTGGCTATATGTAGAGTTATTTACTCAATTACAAAAAAAAGATATTTGGAAACGCAACCAATGTCAGTGTCATTCACTAGTTTAGTTCACAAAATTATTATTATTATTATTATTATTATTATTATTATTATTATTATTATTATTATTATTATTATTATTATTATTATTATTATTATTATTATTATTATTATTATTATTATTATTTATTATTGTTATTATTATTATCTTATTATGAAAAATGTTTAGTAACAAAAATCAACCAATCAAATATAAAATTATTGCCATTTGAAATATGTAGAAATCGCTTACCAAAAAGAAAGATGAACCTTCTTTTTCAGGATTGTTGGCATAAATTTCTAATGCGTATTCACCAGCGTCCGGCAAAAATGCTAAGATAATAAATTGATCGATTGTATTCTTTTCATAAGTGTTTCTTTGTAACAAGCGACTAACAAGTTTACTGTCGTCATGAAAAGAACTTTTTAGTCTTCCCATTAATCTAGGAAAATTATCATTTTCCTTATAATACATATTTTATTGAGGAATTCGAATTTATATCAGTTTACTTTATTCTCCTTAAAAAACGAAATTCCAAATTCACCGTGAGTTAATCTAATAGAATTATTTTCTAAAGAGCAATTTAAGTTATATTGACATGCCATTTCTGTTTTTCCATAGGAAGACTGTTGAGTAGGTGGATAAGGGAAAAGTTTTTCTTCTTCCATGTGTTTCTGAAATTCAAATGTTGCAAAGAAAACAATTTTATATAATTTAAACAAGCAAAATGATAAAAAGTACCAAATTTAATAATAATGGTTAATAAAAATAATAATAATAATAATAATAATAATAATAATAATAATACTAATAATAATAATAATAATAATAATTAATATATAATAATATATATATATTAATAATTATTATTATTATTATTATTATTATTATTATTATTATTATTATTATTATTATATTATTATTATTATTATTATTATTATTATTATTATTATTAGTATTATTATTATTATTATTATTATTATTATTATTATTATTATTATATTATTATTATTATTATTATTATTATTATTATTATTATTATTATTATTATTATTATTATTATTATTATTATTATTATTATTATTATTATTATTATATTATTATTATTTATAAAACTATGTAACATTAGTTGTAACTAATTTTGATATTCCTTACTTCATAAATATCAAAATAATGGCAGTTTATTTGAAATTTTAACAATTTTGTAACTTAAATTAATTATATGTATCATTAATATAATTTTAATAATTTTGAATCTCACGTTAGTGAGATTCTAAAATATCTGTAGAATATATTAAAAATAGGATTTGTTATTTCATAAGCAAATAATTTAAATGTCTGAAATTTTTATTTAATTAATTGAAATGGTGATAAATTTGCTCTATAATTTAAATTAGTGCTTCTGTAACTCTGAATTGCGAAATATATCAAGTTTAATAAATTTTCTATAAGTTTTCTTAACTTTAATAAATATTAAACAAGCAATACAAAACCCAAACTAGAACTGATACTGTTATACGATCTGACACTTTTCTTTCGGAATATGCAGTAGGTAATCAGTTATTTTTAGGAACCTTGAATCTTCAGTTTTCAGATTTTAGGAATCGTAAAATGAAAAGTTTGAGAAACACTCATTAAAATGTAATTGGCATTTTAATAAATCAGGATAGAAACTTAATCCTTTTCCATTAAAAATTTTCCGGTATCTGTGCATAATGATCATACGAACCTCATATGCATTTTGATATATATTGTAATAAAAACGAACAAAATTTTTATTTATTTTTTAAATGTTTACTAATTATCATAACATATTAGTAAAAACTCCAAAAGATAATTAAAATTTAATAAATGAAAAAAAACATAATTCGGATTTAATACATAGAAGCAAATCGCATTTTAAATGAACTGGGGTCCATCTGACTCCAAGGCAGAGTAAAGTTTAAAAGAAATGTAATTTTTCAAAATTATATTAAAAATGGTACAAGAAAAGAAATAACAGAGGAATAACTGTGATTAAATAGACTTTGGAAAGTAACAGTTATTTCGCAACACAATTTAATAAATGTATAATCAATTCAACTTCATCTTATATTGAAACATTGTTAGACATGAATTTCTAATCAAGAGTACAAGAATATATTATTTTTAAAATAGGATTATTGTGAAAATTCTGTTTTAGTCCAAGTATAAAAAGTATTCAAAAAGAATAGTAGTGAATAAATATTATTATTCATGAAATGTTCTATTAAAAATGTATATTAAAAATAGTTTATATTTGCAACCAGTGAAGCAAGAGTATAACTCATTTAATTAGAAGATAAACAAATAATTATTCTTCAAAATTTTTAAGGGTACGTGCAGAATCCAACCATATTAATGGATAAAATTTTTTAAAAAAACATTAAGAGAAATAAAAAAGACTATGATTATTAACACTAATTGTGTTGTGACTTTATTTTATTGTTTATTTTTTGCTTTAAAATAAAATTAAGTCATCATTTAACACAACTAGATTATTTTTATTGTTGGTGTACGATTTTCAATTACCTTTAATTTCAGATAGTTGTTCGTATCAATGAATTTGACACTCCTGAGTTATAATTAATAAATATTAGTATTTAATATTGTTTAACTCTTTAACTGCTAATAAACACCTGTAAACGCCCAAACACTTTACGTGTTATTAACAATTAGTATTATTCGAGGAGTGTAAATATTCAGACTTAAAACTTTTAAACGTACGCCCATCACGCGAGGTATACAAATAAGCGTCAAGTAAAAATAGACTGAAGAGTTTAACATAGAAAGATTAATTAAAAAATTTGAGCCTTAATTTAATTTTATAGCATTTAAATACCACGCAATATTTAATAACCAAAGGAATTTCTCAATAAATACATAAAATATTTATAGCGGAAATTCAAATTAAGAATTCCTGATGCGACAGAATTTCAAGCGGTTACTCGATTATTTCTAGTTATGAAATCTAGAAATAAGGTCATCTAAGAGCATCAGAGACCCGTTTTTGCTCTATTTCATATAGCTCAACGCAATTTGTTCTAATAAGAGAGAATTTAAAATTGAATTGAAATTCACTATTCAGTTATGGTGAGGTACATGTTGTATAAATGACTCCAATAATGGAGGTAAAAGTACAATAAAAGAGATAGGTGAGGTAGAGACATACAGTAAGTATATGTGACAAGGTTACAGAGCCAGTTGCCTGATCGAACAGAATTATTTCTAAAGTTTTACAGTTACTATTGTAATAGCCAGATACCTACATATATGCGCTCATAATAACTATTGAGATACACTCACTATACACCTACTTTCAATGAATAAAAACTACTACAATCTAAAAAAATTATAAATTTAATATTTCTATAGAATTTCAGATATTTCTTTTCAAACTCTATCTTTTGTGAAGAAATAACAACCATTTGAAATATTCAAGCAGGTTCTTCTACTATAGATGGGAGATGTTAATTCGTGCCTGCTTCTACCTCTTTCGATTTATGGAGGAATAAAAAAGTAGTAAGTTTTAGTAATTAAAAAAAATCATATTTTGATAGAATTTCAGAACATGACAAAATTAGATTCATTAATGACTTCGAACATGGCGAAGATTATTATGAATTTAGAAGATAACTGGGAATCATCAAAAAATGATTGGAACAATAATTCGACGATTACAAAACTTAAAAAACTATTTCATTCGTGTACGACTCTTCTTCTCTAAATGTCTTGAAAAAATAAATGGGTTTGGCGTTTACTTTCTTTAATAAATTATAATTCAAATTTGATCTAATTTACATTATATCGAAATAATTCCAAAATAAATTTCATGCATAAATTCCTAAAAAAAGCGTAAAGTAATTAAAAATAAATTATAATACAAATGTTGATTAAAAGTAATATTTAAGAACTTGAATAATGATCTCAAATTTATATAAAATCAAAATTCAAGCATTAAAATTTACTTAAAATGAAAAGTTACTTGAAAGCAATTTCTAAAATGTCTAAAATAAATTACCTTCACTTCATCAAATATGGTGAGTCGTCTATAATTGGAGTACATACCAAACTGCATTACACCCAATTCCGAAATTTAGTAACCTCTATAATTCACGTTGGTGTGCACACCAGTTGAGGTGAGTCACCATTTACTTTAAATGAAGTTACTCAATTTCAATTATACAATTCAGTTATTCAATTTTTTTAAAATGATTTTCAGGTAATTTTTTTTATTTCAGGTAACTTTAAGACTTGAATTTTGATTTTATATAATTATGAGATCATTATTCAAGTCCTTAAATGTTACTGTTAGTCAGCATTTATAATATAACATATTGATAATTAAATTTCAGGTGTTTTTTTAGGAATTTTGACATTTTGAATTTATTTGGAATTATTTCAATAAAATGTAAGTTAGATATATTTTTGATTATAAATAAATTAACTAATCATACGAATTGTGAATTTCTTTCTGCAAATTCTAATGTTTTGTAATTTAATGAATAAATCTTACATTGTCAGATTTCCACCTTCGCGAAAAGGCAATGTATCCTGAGAAATATCTGTAAATCTAAAGAGTTTATATTCTAAATTATTTTATAATTGAATTTTACGATGTATTTTCTTCTTTTTCTCCGAGGCTCAAGGTAGAGCTGTCGGATTCTAAATTAACAGTATTTTCCTACAAAACTTTTTAATAATTTCAAAATAATTATATTTTAACAATATGTTAACAATATGTTAATGATTATTTATTTCGGAACAAAAAAAGCTATAATAAATTTGCATGCATTTTCATTATGTGTTTTGTGTTGGTATGTTCAATTATTTTTCTCTCACCTTCACAAATCCTATAATAAAGTTATTAAATTTCGGAACAATAAATTTCTACACACAGGTAAGTTTGTGTGTTCCTATACTATAAATTTATTGATTTTTTTTATATTATAGAAGTTACTAAATTTCGGAATTAGGTGTATAGCAGTTAATATTCATTGAAAATATGTGTAATATATAGGGTTTTTTCAGGCCAATTCGATTTTTTAAAATTCAAATCTGATTTTATTAAATTCAAATTCATTTATTTTTGTTTCAAATTCGTTATAAAAAATTCAAATTAGATTTCTTTAAAATCAAACATGGTTTATTTAATTCATATCGGATTTTATTAAAATCAAAATTCAATTTTTAAATTTCAAATTATCAATTTTTAATATTATACCATAAATCAATATTCAGACCAACAAAGAGATATGTCAAGACAACAAACAAGGACAAAATAAAGAAGAAAAATTAAAAAATAGACCAATATATTCTATTCTATATGTATCATACATAATGTATGTCATTTATATTTCCTTTATCAGAGTCATCAATCTCCGTGAATACTCTATAATACAGAATCTAATTTGAATTTAATAAAATACGATTTGAATTAATATAAAACCATATTTGTTTTTTATAACAAATTTGAAACAAAAATAAACGAATTTGAATTTAATAAACTCAGATTTGAAATTTAAAAAACTGAATTGATCTGGAAAACCGTGTAAGTTGACGCGTAAATTTATTTTCATAAAATATTCGATTTCAATCATTTTATTATTAATTTTCTACATATTCAGAATATTATTTATTCTATTTGTGGAAATATTTCAATTTCGATCAACTATTTATATAAAAAACCAATTAATCTCCATAATCATGTCTTTTTTAAACATTTCGAGAAAAATCTACGAATATGGACAAAATGAAAATAATCTTCGCCTTTTCCCATGGCATTCATATTTCGGACTGCCAGTTTCCGAAATCCTGTAATAATAATAATTTCTTTAAAAAAAATTTACAAATGTAATATTATTACAGAATTTCAGAAATTGGCAAGCAATTCTTAATGAAAAAGAACCGGCAGGCAAGAAAATTATAATAAAATGAAGGACGAAAATAAGAAAAGAAACAACGAAATAGAAGTTTATATAAAAAATTTAGTATTTGCAACATGGATGTTAAAAATTAGAGCTACTTTGTATCCTTCAATCAAAGAAAAAATCACGATCGCTGATAGCTGAAAGAATATGCCAATAATAAAAGAAAAGGTTACTTTAATTAGAAATAAAATAAATACAAGTATGAAAAAAACATACTGTAACAAAAGAAAAAATTAAAGGGAAAATGGGATAAATTTCGTAAGAAAATAAATCAGAAAAATAAAAACAACGAGAAACAAAAAAAGAGGAAAGAAATGCGGGAAAATTAGCAAAAAAAGAGAATATGGAGAAGTTAGAAAAATAATTTTGGAGATACTATTCTCCCAAGCTGACATTATTTTCAAAGCGAACAAATAAAATATTAAAAAAGTAAAAACAAGAGAAAAAAAGGAAAAGAAAGGCTTAGAAAATGGAAAATTAAAAAATAAAGGTAACGCAAATTTTCGGGTTAACGAAGAAAGAAAAGTAAAATATGAATATTTTAGCGTTCAAAACGAAATTTTGAGGACAGATTTTGAAAAAAAAGAAAGACTAATTTTAAATCGTGAATGGACAGTTGGGTAAAAAAGACAAGCAAAAATAAAATGAAAAAACAGGAAGTGTTTTTTTGAATTGAGAGCAATAATCATAGGGGCGGTAAGTGTTTGTATTCAGTTGGCAGATAGGCTGGGCACTGCGTTAATTAAATTCTTGTAGTTTTATATTTTAGAAAAAATCTACCCGATTAATCTAAATTTAAATGTTATATATAGAATTTTTTTTAATTATGACCATTATTTACAGATAATCAAATGTAATGCAATAACAAATATTTCAAATTTATATTAAAGTACATTGTTTCAATGAAATAAATGTCACAAGACTAACACTGACTGAATCACAAAGGCTTCTTTAATTACTAAAAATATAATTTTAAGATATCTTTCAATATAGTTTTCGTTCTAATAATAATTAATTTTATTAAATACAAACTATCTTACTTAAAATTATAAGTAAAATATTATGTTTTAAGGTAAATTAGATTAGTGTGTAGCGAAGGTACTATTAGAGAAATTTATGAGAATACTATGAGAGAAATATAAGAAATTGAATGTCAAACACAAAATTAATATTATATAAATTAAAATATTAATTATTAAAATAAAGTTTTTTCATTTTTAAAATAATTAATTTGTGTTATATCTCGAAATGTCAATCGAATATTTAGCCATAAAATGTTAAAAATAATATAATGTAGTTTAATGTGATTGAGACTCAAAATGTTGATTGATAGATGTATAATGACTCGATGTTATGTAAATATTTAAAACATTAATAGTAATTTGGGTAAATAGTAGATTGGGAAATTTAAAGATCCTAAAAATTTTTTATATATAATAAAAATTAAAATCAACCTCTCCGTTTTTCTCAACTTCTTTCTCGGGCAGTTTTGCATTTACTCTGTATTCACATATTCCACCAAAAATTTGGTCACCGTATTCACGAGCATATAACAATAATTTGTACGATCCAGATTTTGGAAACCTAAAATTTAAAGTACATATGCCTGTTTTTTTATTTGTTTCTTGAATTCCATATCTCGTTAGATTTGATCCCTAATAGAATGGTAGATATTAATTCCTATATTTATCTTAAGTTGTAAATATGCAATATTACATACTTCATATATTTCTCCCAATCCTTCTAATGTGAGAGTGAATGTCAGACATATCTTTTCCACTAATTCTATTGGCAATTTAATCATGAGAACCAATTTGTCTTGGACTTCTAAGACGGCTTGTGTGTGAGAATATAGTTCCAAGTTATACTTGAAAAATGTTGGTTTAACCAAAGTTAAATCTTCGAATTCCTACCAATAGAATTTTAGATATTCTATAATAAATTCAATCTACTTCTAAAGTTATTTTTTTCTTGGTCAATTGCCAATCTTCCTCAGATGGAAAATGAGTATAACGTAATTGAGTTGGATTTGTCATAAAATAAAATAAATCAAGATCATACTTTATCCTATCAGAATTTATAGTTTTCCCCATTAACCGCCTTGCAGCCCAATGGCAATCAAACAAATACCACACATTATCTACTTTCACTGCGTTCCAAGCATGTTGGGCCTCTTTGCCTCCTCCGAGTTTCATTCCCGGTTTATAATCCACGCCTTTTGCATATCCTCTAATTAATTTACATTGAAGGCCGGTATATCTGCATAGCATTTGAAAAACTTGTGCATATGCTGTTTTTCCAGTAGAAATTCCTAATAAAACTGCTTCCGGTGAATCTGACGCATGATTTTCGTTTGAAAATTTCAATTCATGTAAATTCTTGGTTGTTAACCAAGTAAATAAGGCACAGACTTTTTGATATTCATTGCATTCAATTCCATCTGATCTGTTGTAAATTAAGTGATATATCAGCGGGATAAATGAGCTGAAACTGTGCTTTCCAATTGTTATAGCTAATTCGTCAAGTCGCTTTTCTGGAATATTGTATTCGTCTTCATTTGGAATTTCATTTTCTAATGGAATCACTTCCTTTCCAAATGGCTCGACTAAATCTGGTTTAAAGTCTTCAGGTGGATCAGGATACAATGAATCAGGTACTGCCTTCTTCTAAAAATCGCACAAATACTCAGTCACTTATACATGAATTAGTTACACATGAAACATTTAAGATTATTTTTGTTAATTAAAATAAAGTCAATAATAATATGGAGCAATGATAGCAAAAACTGGTTTACTTTTTCGTAATTTATATTAAAATTTATATTTAAATTAGAATTTACAAATTCATCTCTCTTCCAAGTTCAGAGCAAATTTTTATAAACCATATCAAATGAAAAATTAAACTTCCAATTTTTTGATGAATAATTTCCATTAGAATTACAATATAAAAAAATCCTTTTTTGAAATCATTAAGAAATTATTAAAAGATGGTAATAAGGTGAAAGAATTTCCAAATATACTGCAACTGAATTAAGAATAAAACTGTTTTTCTTCCAAGAATTCATAAAAACTGAACCAAATAATATTTATTTGAGAAGACCTGTGTCGCTGTTGAAACTTAATTTATTAATTTCTTACTAAGCTAACCGAATATTAAAAAAGTATATTGTTAATAACTATATACAACAAGGATTAATTTGTTAATATTCCAAATGTTTAATAGCGCCAGCGATAACCAAAGTTATGTATATTTGGTAACTAGGAACAAATAATCAAAAAAACAATTAAGTACAATCATATAGAAAAATAATGTTGATTTTTATAATTTCCTTTGTCCATTAAAGATTAGGAAAAAATTCGGAAGCCTATTATCTGAAAGTAACAATTAGATAAAGTCACAGAGAATTAGAAATTATCAAAATCCTTGTTTGTACGAGATAGAATTTGACATTATCTATAACTATTAAATTAAATATTAATTCAGAAACAATTTATATTCTAGATGTAATTATTCCGACAATTGGAATTTTCTTTTGTGTTACTGATATTCTATTCAATTGATTTGGAAGGAAATATGCAATATTCTTGAGAAAACTTATATTTATCATTAATTAAAAATTGTGAAAACTTTAAATGAATATTTTACCAATAATGCTAAATATAACCGTTCATAGATTTGTAAATTTTAATATACAAATTATCTCTTGTTCTCACTTTATTATAAAATATTTACAAAAAATATGCGGGAATTCAGGTAATATATACTTTTTACTCCATACCATCTTCAATGTGTTAAAATAAATAAACCGATTATGAGAAATTACACTCACTTCTTGAGGAATATTTGGTTCAACATTGAAAATACTAAACAGAAGGTTTTAGATTTCAATGACTGATTCTACTAAATATATAATTTTGCAATTACTAAACAATTGAATTGCTTCTGAAACTTTTCAAGCCCTCGGGCACATACATGTATGTTTAGTTTATTTCACATAGAAAAGATATTTCAACTCGCGAAACTATTATAAAGATAACTGTACAATTTTTATTAAATTGTCTAACCAGAAAATTAATTCCAATAGTCAAGTCAAATAAAAGTAATTCTTAGATAAAAATTAAAATATCTCTGTTATTACTGAAATTAAAAATTCACTTTAAAAAAATTATATATTTGAACGAGAAATAATATTTTATTAATTCTTTGTAAATCAATACAACATCCCATTACACAATGGATTCATCTATTCATTTTATTTAAATAAATTCTATGCAGGAGCAAATATAAATGAAATAAATTCTACTGATTTTATTCAAATAACCAATTTTAGATTGAAAATTAACAATTTGTGAAATCAAAAAACATATTCAAATGAAAAGATTTAAATATTTTTGAATTATTATATGACATTATTGAAAAAATTAATTTATTATTTATTATTTCAACGCCATTTATTAGGAAAGCATCTCCGAGAGAAAGATTTTAAGACAATGATATATCTTTGATTCTCCAATAATAACAATTCATCAAAAAACTAACTAAAATATCAAAAATAAGATATCAAAGTAAATAAATAAATTGTGGCTTCTATTTTAAATTACCTTTTACAGCCCTTGATGTTTTATTTTACAGCATAAATCACAGTAAGAAAAAATCAGATTTTCAAATCTTTTGTATATGTCCGTATATCGTTATAGGAAAATTAGCTCGAAGATAAAACTTGATATATTTTCAAACTTTCTAAATATACTTAAATTTTGAAAACCTCCAGAGCAAGTTTGGTAAGTATGATTACATGGCCT
>CAUHTR010007353.1:0-13890 GCA_959609185.1 Schmidtea polychroa | reverse complement strand
AACATCCGGAAATTAATATTTCTCTGTCATAGAGAATACAATATTTATTCAATAAATGATTTTTACCAATGAAATTTTATATAATATATAAGGATGCATTGAAAGTAGGGTTTGTCGTTTTTTTAAAAAAATTATGGTATTCGTAAACCGGTTTCTTCAGTAAAATCCGATTGGTTTTAAATGTATACATAACACTTATATATTAATTTGATATAATGGTTAAAATGTAAGCAAAACTTTCTCGTCATGTTGTGGGATATATGGTAAAGATAGATGGCAACTGTTGCACGTGTGGAGCAATGTACAGTTTGTATATTTGTAATTGTGTCCGATTGTTAAATCATAAGAAAAAATGAAAAACCCCCGGACCATTTGCTTTTATCTTACGTGCGGTACCAACAACGTGTTGCTTACTATTGTGTCATACATAATTCGAGCACGAATATCAATTCTGGCCGGGTTTATGTATATTAAGGTGGTAACTTCTTTTAAATTTATATGGCCATGGTACTACAATATGAGGAATTGTCTAAAAAAATTATTTATATTGTTTTTATTTATTGTTTGATCAAAAACCTCACCTCACCTTTTAAACCTACTTTTAATAATATACTAATTGTTCACCATATAAGGAAAGTGTTTATTTAATGTGCATTTATAATTTATATATACAAAGAATGATTTCAAATTTCAGACAAATTGAATAACATTTAGCGGTTGCACAGTTTTGTCACTTTTGTACATAGAAACCAACATCATATTTGTAATCAACATAATCAGCATAGAAAATTGCTTCCGTTTGTTTGAGACCACTACAGTATTTTCTATAGTGGTAAGTCATTGTTTAGTGAAAGTAAAATATGATTACATGTTTAGGCGAGCTAATAAGCATATTTTTGTAATTGTAGAATTTCAATGGCTTTCAAGAGATCAAGTATCCATATTAATAAAAATTATCGTTCGTGGACCGACTAATCTGGTAAGATTTGAAAAAGCCATTCAACTACGGAAAAACATCCCATGTATAGAAGCATCGTTGGAGAATTACTGTAAAATACCTCTGAAAAGTGCTATCATTGGCAGATATCATTATCTTGCAAAAATCGAGAAGTGTCGCAAAAGCAGATTTAAAAGTGATAATGGAAGAATTGGAGTCTTTGTGGATCAGAAAATTAAATTTCCCTGTCATAAAATTGAAGTCTATTACGAGAATTGTGGAAAATTTAATATCTGAACACGACACCTTTATAAAGCGCCCTGGTCAGAAAGATGAAAAAGTAACTTTTGCTGGTATATTTGACTTCACATGTACAAATGGAGAGTGGCTTAGCGGGAAATATAAGCAGCTATATGAAAAGAAGTCTTAATTAGCGGAAAAGTGGGATACATAACGACGAAATGCATACCAGTGCATCCCTGTAAAACAATGAAGGAGTCCAGTCAGTCCACTGTCATTCTCTGAATCCTTGGCAAAACCTCTCTCCTCTAGCAACTCAGAAAAAAACTCAGAAACTAACGATGACGAATCCTACGAGCCTCCTGAAAAAAAAATATTGTCTTGCAACACCATTCAACAACTGCGGCAGTTACCTTAGTCAGGATTGTTAACATTAGCACCAGAAAGGTGTCTGCATTATCAGAAGTGGAGTTATTTAAAAAGGACATAATGCCGCAGGTAATTATGACCAGTAGAAATAAACGTGTTGGTTTACAAATGATAAATATTCAAATTATTGAGCTATTGGGTTGGAGTATTAATTGTTTTAAACAAAAAGTTAAGATTTATTACTTTAATGTAAATCAACACTACAAATTATAAATGTGATTTTAAACCATGTTGTTCAAAACGAACACAAAATCAGTAGACAAAGATTGACACAAAAATAGATAACTTCGTAAAAAATAATTTATGTATACCGAAATTATTATTCAATGTCAAATTGTTAAAGTTAAGGTTACCAAAAATAAAATATAGATAGTTTAAATATTAATAATTTTTTACTAAAAAATAAAAATTTAATTTGTGAATCTTATATGATTAGCATCAGGTATCAAGTATGTCAACAAATTAAAAAATAATTTGCCCATTAAAACTTTATAATTACAAAAAAACAATTATGAAATGTTTAACTTAGTTAGATAATGAAATATAAAATTTTCATTTTTAGATAAAATCAAATCAACTGAAAAAATCGAATTACTTCGCTTTTCATAAATAAAAAGTGGTAAATTTACAGACACATTAATTTGCAATTCAAATGAATATTAATAATTCATGCCGGGAATTTCAATTCCATAGTAATATCGGAATAGCAATAGCAATTATGAAGATTTCAATCTTAATGACAAAAAATCAGAAAAGAAAATTGAAATTTGATATAACTATAATTATGTAGGTAAATTGGATTTTATATTTAAGGATAATTATAATAAATAAAAAACATTGCTTTTGCGCCATATATTTTACAACGAAAATAATAGTCCTAAATATAAATTGAATCTTTTAACAAGATGGAAATAGTTGAAAATTTCACCTTAGAATAAAATAATAAAGTTGACAATAACTACTTCAATAAATCAGAGATAAATGTTATAACTTGTTAAAAAGGCTACCTTGGTATAGCAATACTGGATTAGGTAGATTTATGCCTTCTTAGCTGAATTCATTTTATTCGATGACCCATTTGCACTCTTTTCAAATATTGTATGAAATCCGAAAAAAATTGCAAATTTATAAAAAATATTTTTAAAATCAAGTAAATTTCAACGAAGTCAAATTATTTATTTGAAACAAAGATCAATTAAATAAGTTTAAAAAATATACATAGCGTGCGTGACACGTAAGATTCTAGTTTGAATTTCGGAATAATTAAACAAAAATAGTATACTAATAGAATCATTTTTCAAAGCATTTTTGACCAGAAGCAACCGTAACGGAATTTTATTGTATGTGCTAACACAGTTCGCAAAATATATGATTCATAAAGTTTACCAAAGATATCCACAGTAAAATAATCTTCCAAAATTTTTAATTTCACTCTCAATAAATATTTTCTTTGATATTTTCCAATAAAATTCATTATTAAACTTTTATTTTAAATGGCCAAGGCATTGATCATTAATTATGAATGTTTTTCTTATTGGTTTTTATGTCGCGAGGCATTTAAACCTTTTCAGAGTTCATATATATTTTCACAATTTTTTTATATTTTTTGGAGCGGAAAGGAAAGAGTATGTCAAAGACTAAAGATGTGAATATATTTTACAGTTTTGTCTGACATTCACAAACAACAACGAATTAAATAACCAATTCCTATGTCTAATTAAGCTAATTACTTAAATATAAGACAAAAAAGTGTTTTCAATAAAAACTTTGACCTCGGGAAAGTCGACTAAAAATAATACTTTAATTAATTTTGAAGCGCTCAATTCATTAAATTTGATTGAAAAACATTCGATAGTTCACACTCAAAAAAACGTTTCATTATTTACACATTACTGACCGAACGAATTTCACCTGAGTACAAGCTAGTCACCGCGCAATTTTTACAAGAGACAACTAGCGACATTCTCAAAAGTTTATCAAAGTTCTATTTTACTCTTTCTATCATATAAAAATTTTGAGTAGTAATTAAATGTAATCGAATGAACGAAGCAAGCAAGGGCCGTCAAAATATTTTAAAAATAGCCTGAAAACATGTTTACAGTACTGTGTCGCATTACTTTGTGAAACGGGAGATCTCACCAAGCAGTAAACAATGTGTTAAGATATGAATTTGAGTTCTAATTTCAGAACTTAAAATTTCACAAAATAGCTGTTTATGATTCCAAAAAAAATCAAAAAAATAAATATAGAATATATAATATTTTTCTAAAAATAAACCAAAACAAGATTTAGAAATTTTAACATTGAAATCTAAAAGTAATAGGTAAAATAATGATTAAATTATGTAAAACAAAACAATAATTACATAATTAAAAAATTTTTAATAAAAATGAATTAGTTTAGGAAGAATTATCATATAAATTATAATACTGTTTATTAGTTTATCACGTATTAACATAATATTCTGTTAAATTTAACAATAAATCATCAACTCATTATCATAATAAATCAACGTGCAACGTCAACGTTATAAATAATTATTCTCATGATGTTTTGTCTCATTTCTTTTCTTAATTTTAATTTGGTTATTTAAATTATGCAATAAAGGTAATAAATTATGCAATATGGGTAACAGTAGCCTAACTGAAAACTTAAAATATATTAAAATAGATTTTATTTTTGCCTGTATCAATAATGACAGAAATATAATGAATGAACTTTAAATGAATTTCCAAATAAATTAAAATATTTTAGCAAAATTTTGAAAAATAGCTATAGAACCATGCACATATAAAATACAATAAATATAGGTTAGAATTTACTGAAAGATTTATCAAAACATTCAAAGGAATTTATTTACCATTCTTTGTTTCTTCCGGACTGGCTTTATCTAAACAGAAACAGAAACACGATTAGAATGTTTTGTAAAACATCATCTATAAGCATTACTGGCTTCTTCGAGAGCTTCATTCACTTCTTCCTTTGGTAATATTTTGTTATTATTTTCTTCCTTCTTATCCAACTGAAAGAAATTTTAAATCAACTTAATTAAAAATCATTGTAATAAATAGGGAAATACAATTAGATCGATAAAAAGCTTATATTTCATGCGCAATTGTGTCAATTAAGACTAAGTTGAGTGAATCATAGACACAAAATATGTTAAAATAAGAAAAGGAAATTATAAATCTATATTTGCTAATAAAACGTATTAATTGTAATATTATCACCGGTTATCATTTAGAAGCATATAATTATTGGAAATACTCATTCAGTATTTCAATTTCAAAACTAAATAGCGAGGATTAATAAATTTTAAATGAGCGTGAAAATAGATTTGAAATATATATTTACTTGCTTTAAAATATTTTTTATAATCCTTTCCCTAAAATAGTTGTCACATTTAAGTATTAATATAAGCATTAAATGTCACAACTATGTTGAAAAGGGGAAAAAATAAAAAGTTGTTCATTAACTCTAATAAAATTGTCAGTTATTTCTGAGAATATTAAATAGATTATCAACTTTACTCTTTCAAAGATGTGTTTTTAATAATTTTATATCTATAAAAATTAAAAAATTGTGCGATTCAAAAAATGAGAATATTTAGAAATTCAAAATATAGGGTTGGTGCAAATGGAAAAATTAAACTCACGGAATTCTTAAAAAACAGACTATTAATCAAAATAGTCGCCGTTTATATTATTACACCTTTGTCAACGATTTACAAAAGAGTAAATACCTGTTATTTTTAATTTGGTCTATTTGAGTCATTTCTTCGTTTTTAAAAAATTTTCCCCTAAAAAGTGATCCAGGTGTTGGAAAACGTGGTGGTTGGTTGAATATAAATCTGGTGAATAAAGTGGATGTTGAAAAAGTTCATAATTGAGTTCATGAAGTTTCATGATGTAGGCGATCTTACATTATCGTGGAACAGAATAGGTCCTTGTCAAAAGTTAAAACTGGTCACTATATTTTCAATTTTTCATGTATCTTTTCAATATATTGACTATAATTTTATATTTTTATGTTTTTACCCCGAAGTAGGAACGAATAATTAATTACAGCTTGTATATCCCACTTAACTGTAAACAGTAACTTCTTTGGATGTAGTGAAAGTTCTGAAACATGTGATGGGGATTCTTTCTTATCTAGTCATTTAGCTGATCTTTTATGATTGTCGTGCAATATCCATTTGTCATCGTACATTATTATTTTATTCAGAAATGGTTCATGGTTAGTTCTCGTGATATATGAAGAAAATGCATCGGTCGAACTTGTTTCAATTGGAGAGTTCATGAGGTTAATCTATCTTTTGACTTTATCTATGGCTTGGAGATATTGTAATATTGTTGTATGATCAACTCACATTCTGTATGTAAATTCTCGAGATGTTTGACGTGGATCTTCTTCTAACAATGTCTTAAAACTCCGTTATCAATTTTAGTGTGAGTCTTTTCATGAGGCTCATTTTCGAGTGATTCAAGTCTATCACTGAGTATTTTACACCAATATTGCACTGTTCTTATATACATTTTTAATATTACGAGTTTCTTTATACATCATTTTAAGTACACTTCCTATTCAATGGGTTGGTTTCTTCTAGACAATTTAAATACACAATACATTTGAAATACTCCATATTGACATTATAATCTTTCTTTGGTGCATTCTTGCTTTTGAAGTTATTTGAACAGACTTTTTCAAATTCTCATTTTACTTGATGACAATCCAAACTTTAATAAAGATGGACTTATATTACCATTTGTACACACTTATCTAATAATCTAGAAAGACCTTTTAAGAGTTATTAAATAAAGTAATTTTCAATTGTCATTTTACTCAAAATTAAAAATAGGCTTTAAGCATGACCTGACAATGGTAAAAATAACACACTAGTACTGTATGTGAAAGGACCAAAATGACTTCTTAAGGTTTAATTTTTTCCCGAGATATTTTACACATGTTACTTATTGCATCCTATAACTTTCTCCAGACCCGATACTGTTACAAGAGTTTTTTTATCTTTAATGTTCTTACATTCTTAGTGATACATACTTATATACTTATACTTAATATCTTTATATATTTTATGAAAGGGTTCAATTAAAATTTCAAATTTAAAGTAATAATTTAAATAATTCAAAATTTATAAAAATGTTTCTACCATTAAATCAAATATATTTTAAAATGAAATAAAACATACTTGAAATTGACAAGAATTTCATAAAAATGTTGTAATTAATTTTAATTCAAGAAATAAACTTATTTGATGTCAATTTTCAACATTAAAAGTGTAAACATTGATAATCTAAACACTTAAAATATTGAAGATAGCGACTCACAAAACTCGAAGTTTATTTTTGATAAATATTGAATTTATTTAAAAGATAAGGTGAAAAAATTAATTTCATACAGTGGCAAATTCATTTCTTAAATTAATTATTCAATATTGTTCACAGATTGTTTCATTCACCAACAGATATTTACAATTAAAGATTACATTAAAAGTCGTTTATAAACAGAGTTGAAAAGCTGTTCATTTAGACCAACCTGAGCAAGTAATGAATAATATAAATGAAAGTATTGTGCCAAAAATTAAAAAATTGATTACAAAGAGAATTGAAAATATTTTTGATTCAATAATTAAAAGTTCAGGGCATAAATTGGCAGAAAATCAAAATAAATACTAATTTCCGTAAAAAATTAATTTATATTAGAATTAATTAGCTCATGATATTAAAATTAATTTTTAATTATAATGAAAATTTCTATTGAATATGCTGATATTTATTGTTTTTATGATCTTGTCGAAAAATAACAGATTAACTAGTGTTAGGATGCCAATAGTGTTGGATAAATATCAATTCTGAAAAAAATTGATTATGTCAGATCATTTAAAGAAATAATAATTAAAGCAAAAAATAATTATCATTGTAAAATTTGTTAAATAAAATAGGCTAAACAAACTTTACAATCTAAATAAATCATAGATAAATCCTAAACAAGTCATTGTAGTACAGCAGTAGAAACATTATTTAAACGTAATAAAAACCTAATTAATGCAATACCATAATCTCTGGTAAACTTAAATATGTATTACAGATATGATCTTTTCAATTTTGGTACAGTTACAGAATCAGCAAATGTAACTATATTACGAGTAACAATACAAGTTTCATATAAAATCCAGGCAAGCTAGCTTCATGTGTTGAAAAGTTATAAAACATGAACATAATTAAATGTACTTGTTTATTGTTCATACATATTTTGCTAAAAAATATAGTACCGCATTCTTTATAACAATTTTTTTAACTGGATATGAAAATTACGCAACTAAAAACTTTCCCAATAGAATCTCCAGCCACATTTAATAAATTTTTGTTAAAGCCAAAGTTTTAATCAAAGTTAAGATATTCGTGGATAAATAAAAAAGAGCAGTTGGTGTATTTATTTCAAAATTGAATTTTAAATTAAGACTGAAATGTGGTATTTTAAAGAATTACTCTAAAATTTACCTTCTCCAGTAGTAAATGCTTAATTTCCCAACTACTCTATTTGATAATTTATATTTAAACTAAAAAGCTTAAATTGTTTAACTTCATCTTTGATTTATTTTCATTTAGAATTTTGTCTATTTTCATGTCATTTGGAATATAGATCAATCTGGTGCTTTCAATTTAACACGAATTTTAGCCTTTTTCAAAAATAATATTTATCAACACAGTTGAAAAGGAATTATCTTCGATGTCTTATCATAATGAATGTTCGAAGGTTTATTTGGAAGAATCTGAGTATTTACTGTTAAAGAGAAAGGGTTTGGCCAATCCCAGACTGTGCAATGACACAAATTAAAATTTTAATAAATGCGTAAACATACTTTTGGATTTATTAACTCAAATTTTAATTTAAATATTTCTAGACAAAATTAAAGTTTCATTTTAATGAAAATATTAATTTTTTTTCCTAAAAAATCAAAAAAGACAAAACTATTAAAATTACTGATGTTAACAAATAATTTATAAGTTTGTATGAAAAATAGCCCCATTTTTAGAATACAAATTAAATTAAAGAATAATGGAATAAAAATTTCCATTCAAAATAACAAGATCATTTAATAACTTTAAATTAATACCGGCAAATTACAATAAGCTATTGAATTTTTATATATAAATATACCCAATTTTAGATTATCGTTAGTAGAAAAATTTTCCCGTAGTTTAATTATGATGTTATCAATTAATTTAAAATTGAAAACAAGAATTATGAAATTTAAAACTATAATTAAATAAGAAATATTGATAATTAATAAACATATAAATTTTCTATTATGTATTTATAATATTTATTTCAAACAATATATTTTTTTACGTATTTATTAGTTTTTTTAATTGATTTTAAATCAATAAAACTATTAAAAGATTTTTTCTACGTATTTTTAAATTACTTAATTTTTAATTAAAATTAATATATTATAACATAAATAATTAATAAATAGGCAATAAAATGAATATTTTCATACCTCTTTGTTTTTCGAGACACATGAGCAAGCGTTTCCCATTGCGTTTAAATGAAAATATAATGATAATAAAACTAAAAGAAAAATATAGTTACAAATTTAATCTAGAAATTCTTACTTAAAAATAATTCCACTGGTTAAATTCCACTATAATCACTTAAGTACTGTAAAAATTCAAATATATAGATCCCATTTATTTATTCACTTAAAGAAATCGATAAATAGTTTGTATGTGAAGGTTTATGGAAGAGAAAAATACTCTGAAAATGAAGTAGAAATTATATTTGACTGTCTGTTTATACAGTATGGACGGTAAGTGTATGTGTGTATCTGTAATATTTCATTTTACACATTTCCCTCATTACTAAGTAACTGTTAAAATCAATAACAACAATAAATTGAAAATACTCTAGTTTTTATAAAATATAGAAATTAAATTTGAAAATAAAATCCGTGTGTAATTTTAAATACTATTTGTCCAATTTATATTTATATTCTTTAAATTTTGTCGATTTTCTACAAGAAATTTTAAACTGTTTTTGATTGGAGAACAAAATTGTAAAATTCAAATTATTATTCATAACGCATAACAAAATCAATTTCAAAGTGTTGAAAATATAATGCATTATGTTAAATATTTTTAAAAATTACTTAAAGTAATATCAAAATTAAGTGAAAATTCAGAAACAAATTAAATTTCAAATTTTTTTGTAAGTTTTAAAATATTTTGATTATTTAATATAAAAATACTGAAGTTATCCGTAAATCAACAAAGTTCATTTATTTTCATTTGTCTACATGTATGTCTACAACACTTTAATGTTTATTTTTAAATGACAACTGATAATAATTGATAAAATTAGTGGAAATTTAAGTACATTCCAATAACTGATATAATACAAAATATTAATACAATTTCTTTTTAAATAAAATATGAAAATATTTATTCAAAGTTAATCGAAAAAAAAATTCGTGATTCATAAACTTAGAAATAAGTCTACTCTATGGAATTCTATTTCTACTATTTCTATTTGTATCAGAAGAAATAACAACAACACACTACATTGAATGGCAGAAGCACTAATAGCCACACACAGATGGCATGGTGCAATATTTATCAAATATTGCATCAATGAATGACGAAATTCTATAAATAAAAATATATTTTTAAAATAAGTTGGTGTATTAGATATGTGTATTCAATATGAAAAACTTAATTATGTCGTTTCTAGAAATTATTTCTCATATTTTTTCCGTTACCTTTAACACATGTATTATTGAAAGTACCGTGATAAATATCTATTATTGAATAGTATTATTAATATTATTTCATAGATATTTTAAAACGAAATTTTAATTTTTTGCATAATAAAATCAAAATTAACTAAATGTCTGAAATAATATATAAAATAAAAACAGTCCAATGATCAATTTTTATAAGTTAAAATTTCTATAATGTCTAAATTGAATGAGACAATGTCAAAATAACCCGAGAAACCCAGTGATTTTTTCTAATTTATGAAATGTTTGTCTTTTATCAGTAACATGTATTTTATTTTATTCAACAATAATCTATTTTTACTCTCTATTAACTTTGCTGATATATGTTTGGATGTGCCACGCAAAATTTGCGAGGCTAAATTAACCTACTTCTTGTGCTCGGCAAGTAGATTCGTTGTCAGAACACTTCATGCTATCAAAATTTCAGATCGATCCGATCACTGAAAATGGGTTAATTTAAAAATTATTGATATGTCAAATCTAGTATTATTTCCTTATTTCAGTATAAATTCTTATCTATTCATTAACTTCGGATTAAAGAGATAATGTAATTATATCTAAAATATGTTGAAATTAAGAGAGTGAAATATAGAGAGGATTTCAAAAATCATGTTTTGATGGTTGATTTTTTTACTTTTAATTTCATATATTGATACTTATCTTCAGACTATAGATCAATATTTTGGTATACATGTTATAGTTTGCTTTCCTCAAAATACAGATTTTTAAATAGAAATAAAAATTCAATATTTTGTACTCCCTCTGTCCAAAAATGATAGTCCAGTTGCATTTTAGCCTTTTCCCAAAATGATTGTCAATAGAGAATATAAAAAATTGAACGGTTTTGTAAAACCTTTTTCAGTAAAAACACATTAAATAATTTTATTTTATTGATTGAACAAATAACAAAACTGCATTTTAAGTATCACTGTGGTTGCAAAGAAATTACAATTTAAAGTCAAACTGGACTATCATTTTTGGACAGAGGGAGTATATAATAATTGTTAATCGCCAACTATTGATCGATAATATAAAATTTTCATTCTTTCGATGTTTAATTAACGGTTAGTGGGTGTTATGGGTTTTCTTGAGATCCCAGAGTACTTATTTGTACATAAAACTTTGAACAAAATAAATTTTCAAACAATTTTCTATGACTTTTATCACAAATATACTCTTTATACTATAGTAATCTATAAGATTGTAGACTTTCGATAGGCATTGTTTTTATAATTATTGTTATATAGACGTTTGGGGTCTTTAAAGGACCCCACTCTAAAAACATATTAAAAGACACAAAAGGTAGCAAAAAATGACTTACTTATATACTCTCATGTCTTGCTCTATGCCCATAAAATAAAATATAAAAACCATTAAAACCTTATTGATTTTCTAAATTTTTTATGAAATTGATCATATGGAATTTGTGGGAAAAAAATATTAGTTACAGTAATAAACTTTATAGATAACATTACTGGAACGTGTTTCGATTAAAAAGTGAATTTTTAGTGTAAAATAATCAATTTTCACTGTAAATCAACGTAATTAAATGTTAATCAAAATTTTACTTGATTAGAAAATTGAAATAAACAGAATAATTATAGTATTATAAGAACTTTTTTCAAATTTCACCACTGATTTCTTTACAATTGACATTTTATTTATTAAAAAGCTTGACTATGAATCAATAAATATATCAGTGTTTTTGATATTCACGAATTTTTCGTGATTCAAGAACATCGATATAGTTATTGATTCATAGTCAAGCTTTTTAATAAATAGAATAATTATAATTTAAATAAATTTTAAGGGCTATATTTTATTTATAAAACGAAAATAATTGTTTTTGTTAATCCAAAGTGTATTAATTATTCTTTTGTAATGACTAGTTTAATAATTTAAATTCTATTATTAGACTTATTTAATTAATATTGATCAAAGAATCAAGTAAGCACTTATCAATAAAGTTTTACTTGTAATAGATATATCAAATAAATACAGTAATTGAATTACATGCATTGCTACATATATCGTTCATAGATCTATTGTTAAAATTTCTTCTATTCAAAACTTAGAATGAAAAAAAAATATTAAAAGCGTATATTACATACCACGCTTGCTTTAAATATTCTGCCCCAGGGACCAAAATTATATTTTTACATTGTCTGACATTTTTTAGTCTACGATATTGTCATACTTAAATCATTCTAAAAATTATCAAGGTCTTATTGAGATATGTTTCACTGACATATTTTTGTGCTGACTTGGTTAATTGTTTACAATTTTATGAATTAAATTTCTTGTCCTGCCAATAGAATGTATGGTAATTATTATTTTTCAATATTGAATAGAAAATGATACTCTATAGGAAAAAAATGCATAATCTGTTAAATTCCAACATGAAATTTAATTTTGTCAGAGAATTCTAGAAATATTACACCGTAAAAGAATCTATTTTAACATCCGAGTCTTAGCAAAGCCCATTTCGTTATTATTACAAATTAAAATTAATTTATATTATACTTAAATAAAAAATATTAAACAACCAAAATTTATTAATAGCAATATTTTACAATTTCAACATAACAATATCAAATAAAATTTACCTAAGTTTTTATGAAAAACTATTCCAACAAAGAACAAAACAAATCTTTAAATACCTTCAATCTAAATAATAATGCCAATATGAAATTATGTATTCAAAATTTTATAATTATTCAAACTATAATGAATATTTAATTAGGAATCAACATAATTTTCATGACACAACATCTAAACCAATTATAAATGGATTATAAATAACTGCTTGTGTACTTAAAAATTTAATAAACAACACTAAATATAGTTAAAATTTATGTTAAAAAATTTAATTTTTAAGTTTTCACAGATTACATTAGATCAATTTATTTTGATAACCACAAGTTATGACAGAGTTTATAAAGTGTTAGTCAACCTGACGTCGTTTGAATTTAGCATTGAGCTCAAGTTTAAATAAAAGTATTTTAGATTAGTTAATGATCTTTTTAAAGATTTTTTACTAAAGGGAACATAATGTTGAAAGAGTTAACTTTCATAAAGATTATCTACGAATGAGATTTCTATTAAAAAATTTTGAAACCGGCTTTCAGAATTCCGTATTTAGTCTCATAAAAACAGTTTTTGATAAAATCTGGCTTTAATGGACCTAATTATTTACTATTCAAAACACGAAAATGAGACATTGAATATTTGAATTTTTGAAAAAAGTATACTGATGACAGTTGACGATTTTGATAAGGGACGTGGTTAAGCAATATGAAATTTCGGAAATTTAACAAAAACTTCATATAAGAAAGAACTACGACGTTTTTATTCCTTTTGACAGACCTCTGCAGATTTTAAATGATGGCTTTCTGTGTTATTGATTAGCAACGGTTGGTGCAAAAACTATGATAAATAATGAAAATGGTTTTTGGGGATATTAAATGAAAAATATAACAGATTT
>CAUHTR010007352.1:16492-93513 GCA_959609185.1 Schmidtea polychroa | reverse complement strand
ATTTATATATTCATTATTTACGTCATGTTGCCTAATATTACATGATGATTCAATTATTTCCGTTTTATTATTTCCTTAATAAAACAGATAGTATATTAAGAGTCAAAGACGAATCAAGTAATTTTAAATTGATGGTTCTCGACTATGTAGTTGCAAAAATATAAGCTCATTAATTAAAATATTAAAATAGACAACGCACACTTTGTTTGTGATACCCAGTGCAGGTCCCATAGTAAACTAGTTTCAAGCTTTTGGTTCTCATCAGTACTATGCAGAAGAAGCGAAGATTTCACTATGCTCCACAGTAAATATACAACATTGTTGAATCAACTTCATTGCATACTTTGTCTGATACACTGAATACCACTGAATAATAACTTAGTGACAGGAAATCTGTAAACTTGCAAACATGGCGTATGAAAAATCATATTCACCTCTGCACACTAATAAAAATTAATCGAAATACAGAAACTGTTTGCAAGCGCATTCAATTACGTTTAGCATTTGATTTTACTTTGAAAATTAATTAGATCAAATTTTATGGTGAGCAAACATTTAAGAATTTTTAGGAATAAAAATCAAAATATAATTATTGTAGAGATATACAATTAATTCGAATAAAGAATTTATTGAAATTCACATTGCAGTAAATAATTGTCATATCTTCTCCAATAATCAATATACTGACGAAAGCACGAACACTTAATCTAGAGATTGCATGGAGATTGTTGAAGATCTTGACCAGGGGTGGGGAACCTGCGGCCTCCCGGAGCTTCATGTGCGGCCTCTGGAGCCTTATCGAAATAAATCTTAATTTATATAAAAATCTATAAATTTTGAGAATTTACAAATAAAAATACTTGTAACTTCCGAACTGTATATATACTTTACTGTACAAGCATCTCGCCGAGTACAAAGAACTAAATATAAAAGTCAATCATCCACACCCATAAATACAAAACTTATATAGACGAATAAATAAGATTATTGAGCTCTCATTTGTGAAATGATGAATTATTTGCATCAATTTTTCGATTCAAAAATAATAAAAATTTTCCAGAAAATTTCGTACAGCTGCATTTTTTTAAATCTGGAGACTAATTATAAATATTGTTTTAATTACTAACTGTATATAAATAAAAGATTTAAAATGAAATTAATTAATGTTAAAATACTTTTTGACTGCGGCCTCATTCGGAGGCGACAAATTTCAATGTGGCCTACGGAAATAAAAAGGTTCCCTACCCCTGATCTTGACCATCATCAGAGAGATCATTGATAATAAGACGAAAGTTTCTGTTTCTTGAATTTTTGGCATATTTGATTTATTGATTTTGACTCGATTTGATGATTGTAAAGTTAAATAATTCATTGTTTCTTTTTATATTGAATTTGATGATTTCTTTTGGATTATTTAAAGATTCGTTTTTAATTTAATTTTAATTTAATTAATTTAATAATATATTTTTAGTTCAATTATTAAATTGATAAAAGTGCTAGTCAGATACACTACAATTATGTTTAAAATTTTTGAATTACATTTTGAAAGTTATTAAAAGTTTTTATAAAAAATATTGTATGGTATTTTTTATTGATAAATTAAAAACGTTTTATATAACCTTTAAATATTTTATATTTAAAACTCCATAATTATAATTGATAAAGAAATTCTATTTACTAAGTGAAATATGAATAAATATCTTTTGAGATAATGTTCTTGTCCCTTATCTCTCCCCATGGGGCACCAAGAAACGTTCTGCTTCATGAAGCAATTTAATTATGTCTGACGTCTTGTGAACGTAAACTTCATCTTCTTCCTATCCAGATGATTAAACTTTGTCTTTTGAATCTGACTGATTCGTTTGGTAAAAATTTCTTCGAAAATGTCACTTATTATCATCTTCCGCTGGTTCATGACTGACAAGACTTGTATCAACTTTAACATATTCATTATCAAATGAAATGGGCTCATCGGCTTCTGGATTAGTATCCTCAAAATCCAAGGACTTGAATAAGGTTTTACGAATACAATTGCCAATTGTTACATTTTGCCATGCGACGATCACTTCCATTCATATTTGGACATACCAAAAAGGTAACCCTTTTCATAGCTTTCTTGCAAACCTTTTAATGTGGTACTTTGGAAAACAAAAGAAACATCAGGAGTTGTACGGTAGTACAGACCTGTCTTATCAGCATTGTAGATTTCTTGAGAAAGGAACGTTTGAAAGGAACCTCTAATCCAGCCTCTTCCAAAGAAGCATGATTTAAATCATTGGGAACATACGTCAAATTAAATCCGATTCCTTTGCAAATTGAAATTTCGATGGGAATACAGATTCCAACAATATTTTACTTACAATATTCTCCCAAAAAATTCGTCTGTAGCCATCTGAAAAGAAAAGTTTATTAACCCATTAAATACTAATGTTCCCATTTGGGACATCTTACATTTTATCGATTAATTGATAGTTACCAGAATTAATTTACTAATTATTCGCGTCACTAGTTTCTATACTCTGTGGTGCTGAATATCAAGCCCATCATTCAGCTGACATTGATGTCATTTGTGTTTTTTTTTAGCCAAAGAAAGTGTTTTTGACGAGTTTTGAAAATAGCAAATGTTTCTATTTTGATTATTTTATAAATCGATGTAAGTATTTTATAATTATTGTAGAATAATATGAAATAGTATCTAAATAATAGCTTGTAACTAGTATTGTGATTCAATGGATTGCAGTACTTATTGAATTTGCTTATTTAAATATGTTTCCAAATGTGAACATCAGACTGATAGACTAAAAATTGTTTGTGGATATTCTAAAAACAAAAAAATATTTTATTTTTAGCTAACCTCAGTATTATGACTTCGCGAAGATTTCTTACTTTGGAACAACTCGAACAGTGTTTGGAAGAAGTTCTTTTTTTTATCGAAGGACGAGCCAATCAATGTTGTCCAGTTACCTCCCAGACTTGACGAGTTTACAGATTGTGACGACATTGATGACGATATACTGGCAGAAAATGAGTCACCAAGAGAGGTTTCAGGTGAAGTTGAACTACAACACACTGCAGAAATCGAGAATGAAGTACCGTCAGAAGAAATGTCACTTCCTAATAAAATGTCTCGTACGACAAACAGCTTTGTCTTTGACCAATATCTGATTGAGAAAATAGCTGAAGAAAGTATTTGCTATGCAAACCAAAAAAATAAACATTATTACTCTGTCAATCCTAGTTGTATACGTAAATTCTTGGGTATTTTTATATTTAGGTGCTATCATTCCTTACAACAAGAAAATTATAAAAGTCTGGAGATGATCACATTGATTTACGAATAATCCGAAATTGCATGCCTCGTAACAGATATTTAAAAATAAAAAGGTATCTTCATTTCAATAATAATGATGAGATAAAAGAAAACATTGATGAAACCTTTAAAATAAAGCCTCTTTTTGATCAAGTAAATGAAAACGTTTTGAAAGTGAAAATATTTTCTAACCAGTTATCCACAGACGAGCAAATGGTTCTATACTATTGTGGTTACCTCTTGAAACAGTTTATTAGAGGAAAGCCTATACGAAATGGTTTGAAGCAATGGATAATGGCTTGTGCTACGACGGGATATTGCTATCAAATGGAACTGTACACAGGTTTTAAAAATCCCTTGGAGAAAGATTTGACAGGACTCGGAGAAAAAGTCAATGGTGCGTTTACTGGAGCACCCAGAGGATCAGGTATTATTCTTCGATAACTTCCTTTCAAGTTTTCGCTTGAGGTCAATTTTCGTTCATATGAAAGTCCGTGCTACAGGAACAGCGAGAGCTAACAGGCTAAATAAATGTCCCATAAAAAAGAAGAAGTCTTGAAAAAGGAAATTCGAGGAACATATGATTATATATTTGACAAGAAGAATGAAATATTGGCTTTGACCGGGAAGGACAACAATTGCGTTAAAGTCTTAGAACGGATTCCGGACGGTAAGCAGAGCATGTGTGCTGTTTGTAAAAAAACGCTAGAAAAAAGTACGTCCTTTGCCAACGAGTCATGCATATGGATTGTTTTACCGAATATCATAACTCAATTATATAGATTTTCATGTTGTAAGTCCCAGTGTTTCCATTTGAGAACAAATATAAAAACGAAATACTTGTAGTTTTATTTGGTTAAATATATTTTATATTATTTTTATGTGCTCCGTATTGTATACATTCCGTAAAAAATATGTCTACCAATACAGAAAAAAGTTGGTACTTAATGGGTTAATAGTCATTAAGGATTTTCATGGTTGGTTTCCAAAATACTTCTGCTTATGTTTTCATGGTAATGGCTCTTAAAAATCCCAATTTTTTATCTTCTTGCTTGTTTACACAACGGACATTTCTAACAATTAATTAATTAATTAATTAGCACTTTCCACTTTCACTAATTATTGCTTTTCATACTTTTCTGTTCACTTTCCAACAAAATAATTCACATTATGTGTTCACAATAATATCTTCAATCTCTGACCTGCTTTTCAGCTTCAAAATCGAAAATTAATCATTTATTAATTTTATACAAATTTGCATTTCTGTACTTTTCATATTATGCACTTTTCTTTAACTCGGTTTCCAATAAATTTCTTTACATATTTAAATATCTCAATTTCATTTGGTTTTCCAATCAATTTTTTTTTTAAAAAAAATTTTAATTTTACAACCCCCTAAAAAAAATAATAATAAGAGGAAGAAAAATAATTTTAATTAAAATATTAATTTTAATTTTAATAATAGTCCTAAAGAAATTTCCCATACTTCTGATGCAGTTATTAAACATCTAAAACATTTCATTAATGCAATATTTTCAATGAGAAGTTGGAAAAAATAGAAATCCTTTTTTATCCTCCCAATGAAGTGTCAATAAAAATTTTTGTTTATCTACTATTGAATAAATATTTCATTTCTCCCCATTTTAAAATCAACTCTATATTTCTTTTCCAGGGGACCCGTTTGCCTATTTTTGATGCCATTTCATCATCTGATCATCTAAACTCTAAACTACAACTTTTATTACAATCTCAAATTGTTATCGTCTATTTTACATCTGTTATTATCAGTATTTTTGATTAAAAAAAACATTCTTGGCCAGTGAGCAATTGACACAGTGAATCAACAAATAGAAAATGGGGATATTTTCCTTTGCTTTCCCTCTTGTTGAGATGAAAAACGCATTTATGTTCGTCTCATAACGACTACGTCGAGTAAATGCAAGAGAAACATTTTCCATTGGCCGATTTGTAATTTTGTTTTCTTTTCTGGTTGGGAAAAGATTTTTCGATTTATATTTAAATTATAATAATTTTTCAAAAAAAAATTTTAAAAAATACAACAGAAAACGATTTTTTTTGGCACCGAATTTGTGTTGAGTTTTTGGTTTTGGTTTTTTTTTGGTAATTAAAAATCCAACTGTTGAATTTATGACAATCTCAATTGGGATTTCGTTGTTATTTTCGTGGGTTTTATTTCGAATCTGTAGTCAGTCGTTTTCAATAAACAAACCCGATTTGAGACCGTCGACTTGTATTCCCATCGAAATTGCAATGTGCAAAGGAATCGGATATAATCTGACGTATGTTCCCAATGATTTAAATCATGCTTCTTTGGAAGAGGCTGGATTAGAGGTTGTGATATTTTATTTATTTTTAATTATATTTTTTTTTATTTTGAATTTTTTTAATTATATTTTAATAATTAAATTATTTTAAATAATATTAATTAATTAAGTAATTATTAAATGAGTTATTATAATATATATATTTTAATTTTTGCAACAAGAGTTAATTTTATATTTAAGTACTAAATGTATTAGAGAATTCAGTTCTCTATATTGTACAGGGGAGAGTAGATTTTTGAATGTCAATCTAAAAAAAATTTAAAAAATTAATTATCTTTTTAAATTATTTTATTTTAGTTATTACACAATTCTAAATTATTAATAATATTATTATCAATATTATTATTATTATTATTATTATTATTATTATTATTATTATTATTATTATTATTATTTAAATATAAATACCTTGTAAAAATATTAGATAAAATTAAATCTCAAATTTTGTGTAAATCATTACGCTATATTTGGCTGAAAAAAGTTAAATTGAGAAATTTGTCACGCAAAATTTTTAAGTACGAAAAGAAATTCATTTCCAACCATGATAATTATAAGACAAGATAAATATTGAAACAAAATAATAGTTGTTGATTATATCCGGAAATGACCAGGGAAAAAACTTCACTGAGATAGGCGTTAAAGTAATTGCATTTGAAGCAGCTGAGATGGGCATTGTTGCGATGTCTACGACAACGGATAATCTCTCTTAGACATTGCGTTCGTGCTTGTATGTCAGCATCAACAGTGGGGAATCGGTTTATGGCATCGACAAATTGACATTGAAGAAAAAAATTAATCTGTTGTAAATTTAATATTTTCGTCTTTCTCTATTTAAAGATAATTATAAATTTTTAATAATATTTTTATGGACAATAATGTTAGAGTGAATGTACTTTCCGTCAACATAGAGATTAGGTAATCATTAATTTGTAAATACTTATTTTTTATTAATTATTAAAACAAAGTTTAGGTGGGATATTTGTAAGTTCATATTTAATCCATGGGAAATTTAAAATACTTGAAAAATTAATTTGTAACAAATATTTATATGTCGTCCATTCTAGTTTTAGTCCTTGCATTTAGCCATCCTTTAAAAATCGTAGGTGATCAGTGATTTGCTTAACTGATAATACCGGGTGCTTAAGGATATTTTTTACGGGTTTCAACATTTCATACTCATATATCATGTATATAACTGTATTGTGTAGCCTCTTCTTTTCTGACATTTCTCTATTTCGATAAAAGAATCAAGTTTATACAACGAGATATGACACCAATGGAGAAGATAGGCGTATTGAATTAAGTGTTATCAGCCAGAGTAAACTTGTAGAGAATTTGAAAACTTCAAGAGTAATTTTACCAAGAAATATATATATATATATATATATATATATATATATATATATATATATATTGATTTATAAAAAATATGTAGAGAATATAAAATAGAGATTCAAAAATCAAGTTTTATTTTTCCACAGTAGATAGATTGATAACCCTAAGGGAAAAATTGAATTGATAATACATATCAAAAAATTTTAAAAATTATTTGTTGATGAATGAAATATTTTCAAAGAAATTATAAAATTTTTTAATTGCATTAGAAAAGCTTCATATTTCATTAAATGTCTAGGAAATTATTTTTAATATGACACAAATATATATATTACAAAGGTTGCTATGCTTAATTTATTTGAATAAATATAAATATTTTATTATTATTATTATTATTATTATTATTATTATTATTATTATTATTATTATTATTATTATTATTATTATTATTATTATTATTATTATTATTATTATTATTTAAAATTATTTAATAATTTCTGTAACATTCATGGTATCAAAGTGACTTCCATGCCATAATCTTGGATTATTTCTAGATTCAACAGTTCAACGTACTCGTCGCAACCAATTGCTCAGAAAATCTTCGGTTATTTTTGTGTAGCATGTATGCTCCGATTTGTCTTCCGAATTGGCCAAATAGAATTCCAGCTTGTCGGTCTTTATGCATTAGTGCTAGGGAAGGTTGCACTCACGTTCTGAACAAATATGGTTTTAAATGGCCAGAAGGAATGAACTGTGAAAAGTTACCTGAAGATGTAAAGATTTTTTTCATTACATTTTTTTTAATATTCACTGTTTAAGGTTTTATATTTTAATATTTTTTTACAAGTCCCTGGCTTCTAATAGAAAAAAACACAAAATTTTTTTATCTTTCTCAACAAAATTTTTATTTCTATAATTTTATTGTCAAGTTTTAGGAATTAAAATGTTATGGATATTTTTGTTAAAAATATATTATATATATTGGGAAATGATTTCATATTTAACGTAATTAGGCGTAATTAACGTAATTAATGTAATTCTTGTTTTTAAGTAAATAAATAATAAATTAGAAATTTTTAGTTTGTTTTTAGAATTTAATAAATTTTATGCCAATCCTTTGATAATTTTACATTCATGTTGATGATTCTTTATTGTAAAAAAAAATAAAAACAATTATGCTAGTAATATATTATACCAAAATAGTTTATAATATAAAAATTTACTTATGCCTCTGTTACATATTGTCAAGATGGTCTTCAAAATCTGATTATTAAATATTTTTCATGAATTTTTTAATTAATATTATTTTTAGACATTGATTAATAATTTTCACTCAAATTATTTCACATGAAAATAGTAATTAAAATATTTATTTATAAATAAAAAACCATATGTTAAAAAAGATTTGTAAAACTTGAATTATCAAAAGAAAAGAGAAATGTCAATTATTCCTTACAAATTCAATATGTAATTAAGTTACATTTTCTGCATTTAATGCTTGCAATAAGCAACGAAATAGCAAGTTTCTACACAAGTGACAAGAGAAATAATGCTAATTTCTATTTCGAGCCTGCATATATACAGATTGTTTTGTAGATATGGAATGGGATGAGTGCTCGCAATTGATAGCAATTGATTCCATGCCAAATATCTGCAGATTATCTCTCGCAGAGTTTTAGAAATGATTTTCTCGTTTTTTATCACTAATGAAAGTAGTTTCTAGTGTTTCTATAAATTTATAATAATAATTATTATTATCATTATTTTATTATTATTATTAATATTATTATTATTATTATTATTATTATTATTATTATTATTATTATTATTATTATTATTATTATTATTATTATTATTATTATTATTATTATTATTATTATTATTATTATTATTATTAGTACCATCATCATTAATATTAATAGAAATATTAATATTCAATTTAGAAATTTAAAGAAGACTCGGAAATAATTGTATTAGTCCCACAATTTCAAACAAAAATTAATTTAATTAGTATTCATAAGGTTGCATGCAAGTTGCTTATTCTTTTCATGCTAAACGGGAATTTCTGCGAAAAAGCTTTTATCTTTTTTTTTGACTGCAATATGATAAGATCATTTAAACAAAAAAATCTTCAGTGTAAAAGACGCAAAAAACATTTAAATTTTTAAAATCTTTCTTGTTATTTTAATTTCCAATTTTTTTACTAATACTGTTAGAAATTGGTTGATATATATTCCTAAAAAGGTGAGGTGAAAGGGTTTAATTGAATGGCTTAATTAATCTTCTTTCTTTAAATTTAGAGATCCAAAATAAAATGAGCGAAGACTTTATTGTGACATTAAAGTGTTAAGTATAATTTTTTTTTGCCACACATCAGTAACTGAATTCTATTTTTGTCTAGCGTATTTATGTTTAATTTTAATTTTGTATTTTTTTGTGAATTTTTTTGTAAGAAGGTTTTAGAAATAGAAACGTTATTTAAAATATAGTTATAAATGAATTCCTTTTTGGAGGTAGGGGTGGCCAGCACATACATTTTGCACCGGAACGGTGAAAGCCTACAGAACATTAATTTGTAAAACATTCAGCAATGCAGAAATACAAAATACATGTATAACGAAATTGAATGTAATAATGCAAAACGTAGTCTTTCTTGTTTAAATCTACAGTTCGTACTTTACAACTAAATGAAAAAATCATTTTAAATATTTTGTATTTTACTTTTTTATTGGCAATAATTATTTTAGAATGCTTGTCTGAGAAAGGATAACAAAACAAGGTCGAATAAAACTGACAATTCCGTATCAGAAAGACCGTATTTATTGAAATCTAAAAAATGCAAATGCCATTGTAAACCACCTTTAATAATCGACTCAAGAGACCATTTCAACAAAGTTGTGACAGGAAATATCAGCAATTGTCTCATGAATTGTCGTTCTCCTTATTTTACCGATTTTGATAAAAGTTTCCCAACATTTTGGCTAGGCATATGGGCTTGTGTTTGCATCATTTCAACGTCAGTTACAATATTTACATTCTGCATTGATAGGTCAAGATTTCAATACCCCGAACGACCGATTATTTTTCTTTCCATTTGTTACTTGTTGATGTCAATTGGATATTTGATTAGAGTAGCCCTCGGGCATGAAGCAGTTGCTTGCAAATCTGATGCCATCCGTTATGGGTCATCCGGAGCTGTTCCTTGTAGCATTGTGTTTTTGTTTATTTACTTCTTTGGAATGGCTTCATCTATTTGGTGGGTTGTGTTGACTGCCACTTGGTTTTTGGCGGCAGGTCTTAAATGGGGCTCTGAAGCAATTTTAATGTACGCTGATGTGAGTATTTTCAATTTATCCTTTTGTTACGTTGTAAAGATATTAAATTCGTTTATTTTTAAAGTTGTGGCGGTAATTCATCGAGAAAGTTTTAAAAAAACATTTTTTAAATAAATAAAAATCACTTAATTTAAACAAAAAACATTTTCTANCATTTTTGACAACTTTTATTTTTCTTTTATTCATCAGAATTAAATTTAATACAAATATTATTGAAAAGCAATTTTATATTACAAATTAAATTTCAGATTATTTTATATGAAATTGAATCATAAATATTTAGCTGTTTCCATTTCCGTTAAAGATAAATACATCAATACATAAATAAAAGATTGTAAAATAATAAAAATTAAAAGATATAATATTTAAATCTTATAATGAAAACTTCCTTATCCTTTTAAAATTTATTTAATCATATTTTCTAAGTAGAAGTATTGTTTTAATATTACTTGTTGTATAATTAATTAACTACATACATAATTTCTGAATATTTTAAATCTTTATTTTAAATTCCAAAATGAAACGTAAATCTATTTCGTCAACAGCAAAACCTAATGAACCTACTCATTCTGAATTTACCATGTCTAAGAAAAATCGTAAAAGTAGATGGTCAACTAATGAATTTGATAAATGTGTTATTGCTGGAATGCCAACTACTATACCTCCTAATATGAATCCTAAAGATGCAGAAGTATATATAATTCAGTTACAGATCACTGATATTACAAGCAAACTTCAAAAACAGAACTATACATCCGAAATAGAAGCAATGACGCGATTACCGTCACCAGATCCAATTTATGGTCCTGATGGTAAAAGGATTAATACGAAGGAATATCGTGCGAGAGAGAGATTGGAAGATCGAAAAAAGCAATTAATGTTAAAATTGCATACTTTACGACCTGATCTAGTTCCGCATACTGATAAAATTGGTGGAAGATTTGAAGAAAAAGTATTCATACCACAAGACGATTATCCTGATATTAATCTCATTGGGTTAATAATTGGTCCTAGGGGATTAACACTAAAAGATTTAGAAAAAGAATATAATGTGAAAATAATTATTCGTGGAAAAGGAAGCATTCATAATGGCAAAGTTAATGTTAACAATGTTCCTTTACCTGGCGAAGATGAATGCTTGCATGCGTATATTACTTCATTTTCTAAAGAATGCGTAGAAAAGGCAACGGATCGAATTAACAAAATTATTCAAGAGGGAATTGATTTTCCTGAATTGGAAAATGATTTAAGAAAAAATCAAATGAAACAATTAGCCATTCTTAATGGCACTTACCGAGAAACTGATGGCTTAAATAAATTAAAAATGCTAGGTGAAGCTCAAGCATGCGTGACCAATACGATCTTCTGTAGCTTATGTGGGGGAACTGGTCACTTACCAAGAGATTGTAAAGTTAATCAGAATCCTGCGGAATTTGCTCCTCTAAATATTCCTCAAAGTTCACCTTTAGATGGTGAATACAAAAGTTTCATGAATGAATTAGGATCGGAAAGTCGGCCTACCGTGTTGCCTGCATATCTTGGATTTCTTCCGGAATTCCAGCCTCCAAATTCATCAGTAGACGGAGCTAATTCTTTTGTGAGGAAATTTGTGTTTAATGGCTGATCTTTTTTGCTTTCTGATATTTAATTACTTTATTAATATATTTGTAAATATTTCTTATTATTTATTAAGATTAAATATTTTAATTTAAAATTCTTATAAAAATTGAGTTTAACTTTTGCAGTAAATATGATTGATATTTATATATTGGGATTATTCTGTATACATGAGCTATCTATCAGTTAGCTAAAAATTGAAAATTTGATTTGTCATTTTCAATAATCAATTCAATCTAAGTAGGTGTTCAAATTATTGCTGCTTTAAGCGTAACATAGCTCGATGGTTGATTGAAATTAAGTTGTTTATGTTATATTATTGGACAATATAAATAGGGTTACATTTATTTCAGTTAATCATATTATTTAAACAAACTGGAATTATTTTTAAATTCGAAATAATATTTATTGTCTTTAAATTTTAAATGAAAATAATGATTTCAAATTAAACTTTTTAATTCCACTAATTTAAAAAAATCATAATTACACATTCTCTGAATGGAGATTAAATTTTTGAATGACAATTATTAACTTTCAAAACAGCTTTTATCAGCATCTTCGGTTGATAATCAAAAGCAGAGGTTACCAAACATTTTTGTAAACGAATCGGTAAATAGTATTCTTATTGTTATTCGACTAGAGATTATATATGTTTTATGTTCATCTACCTACTTAATTTAATGTATGTAAAATATAGAAATGACGATAACTATATATAACAATAAAAATTTGAATATCAATAATGTTCTTTTACCAGTTTTTAATTGACACTTACATATTTATAGAAAGTGTAAAAAAAATGACATAATCTTTCTTGCATGGTTTTTGATATTTGGAAAATCTCCTAAAATTTATTGAAATTTTCTGTCTAAAATATTTAAAATTAACTTTTATTAATTTTGCTTTAAAAATATATATTCTTAAAATTTTAACTAAAATGATCAAATATATTTCAATTTATCCTAAATTGATTCATAAAAATATTTTATAATAACCTTATTTTATTTATGTTGGACTATAACTGAAATTTAGACCCAAATCTTGAAAATGTGGTGGCACGCATACCTAGCATTAAGTTTTTTCAAATAAAATATATACAACATCAAATAAACAATTGATAATAAAGAGTAAAAATAACAAAAAAAATAAAACATCTAAATTAAGAAATAAAACAAAACAAATACAAGAAGTATCACATGAAAACTGACACAAATATAACAGAAAAGTACAAAAACAAACTCGAATAAAGTCGAATTATGAAAATAAAGAGAAAAAGTAATGAAAAAACGGTAGAAAATCTAAAATAAAAGAAAATTCTAGACAAAACTCAGAACAATCCATAAAAATGGCGAAATCCATCATGGATGCCATTCAATGCAATAAAAGTTAATGAAAATAAATAATTTAGTTAAAAAATAAAATCTTTAAAAAGAATCCATTAAAAACGATTCTAAAATAAAAATGAAAATAAATTTGATATGAAATGTTCTAGAAATGCCTAAATCCATCATGGAGGCAAAGTTAATAAAAAATAATTCAAAAATAAATAAAAAATAAAAACAAAAATTAGGGCACAAAAATCGCCATCAAAATCAACAAAAATCAGAAATAAAATGTTATAGAATGAAAAAGAATTCGAGTTTGTTTAACTGCATCAATGCACACACACGTACTCGCACACAGAAAAATAGGTAAAATAAGCAAATTGTAATTAAATTGACTATTTCGACATTAAAATGCATACCTAAATCGATACTCAATTTATTTCAGAGCACATGACACTAGTTGAATCTAAACGGGACGTGATCCCAGACTTAAATCAAACAGGCACAAACATTTTGGTAGCTGGTTAATTCCTAAATTCGATATTCAAACCTCAATGCGCTTAACGTCACTGCTAATTGAATAGAATTGTAAAATCGATCTTATTTGTACCTAAAATTTTAAGTTGTGTAAAATAACCATATTATCTATAACCATAAAACCAATAGTTGGAAAGTTTTTATTTGTAGTTAAATTTTAAGTTTTATAAACCAGCCATATTATCTATGAACATAAAACCAATAGTTAGAAAACTCTTAATTGTACTTGAAATGTTTAACTTTATAAATAGCCTGGGAGTAATTTGACTTATTCGTTCCGATACTATTGTTGAATCCATAAATTTTTATTATAAATTATTATATACATGATTCTATATTATTGTGGAATACCTAAATTTTTACTATAAATTATTACCCTACCATCCTATACTATGGGTGAATACATAAATGCTTATATCAAATGGTTATACTATACTATTGATGGTTATACTATTGATGAATGTCTTGAATCTCCTAAATTAGAACCCCGATATAAGGTCAATCCATAGTCGGTTTTATTATTAATATATTTAGTACCGATGGTCTTACCACTCTAATGATTTATTGTCATTATTTTATCACGTTTATTTTGTTATCTTATCATTGTTTGCTCATCCTTATTTTATCAAGTTATTATTACCAATTCACTCTATCATTAATATTTTATTGTTTTTATGGGATTAGTTTATTATTATTATTTTATTAGGATCATATTTCTTTTTCTAAATTATACCCACGATAAGATTGCTAATATTAAGTAGCCTATAGATCATGCTAGCGCTTACACCATAGTCAACAGTTAAAAGGTAAATTATCTCCACGCAAGGAAGCCACGTATAAGACGCGGATCGTTGAGTTGCGCCTCCCTGCAGCTAATTTTGGTAGGAACATAATATCAGATTCTGTATTAATAAAAACTAATTGAGTAAATAATTGTGATTAAAAAATCACCGGATATAGCGGTTAAATTAGTCAAGGGGCCGTCCATAAATGACGTCACACGATATTGGCGGATTTTTGACACCCACTCCTCCTTGTCACACATCGTCTCAAAAAGTCAGACCCCCTCAAATATGACGTCACATTGCTCTGACCCTCCGAAAAAAAACACTATATTTAATTGTAAAAAAAAATAATATTTTTTAAACATTGCTGAAATTAGCATAAAAAATCACTTTAAAATAGTCATAGCCTTATCGTCTATTATTAAAGTAAAAAAAGTGAAGAATTTCTAGTTGAATCATTAAAAATTAATATTTTATGAATGTACAAATTTAATTTTATGCTTATCCATTTTCCCATGTGGAAGCAAAATGATACTTAATGGAATAAATGAGGAGAGAACAGATCTGTTCATCCTGTGGTATAGATATTCCATTCAGATCAAGCTCTTCTTCCTCTATCCATTCCACACTCTCCATTTTCTTCGTTCGTAGCATGTCAGAGCCAAACCTACCCCCTCGCTGCCCGAGACCTTGCTTCTCTTGCGCAGACAAGAATGCGAACATAAAAAAACTACAGGAATGCATTGGAACGCTGAAAAAGCGAATAGACACACTCGAGTCTACGTGGTTCTCCTCGCCACAGATGAAAGAGTGTAATCAAAAAAATTCTACGATTAGAGCATTGCAGGATAGCCTGCTGGAGGAGAGCAGATGTCAGAGGCTTACCATAAAAGCGCAATCTGAGGCTCTCCATAAAGTGTACTCGGATGCCGAATTACGGCAGCGGATTAGAGAATATCCATTGTTAGACAAATGCAATGTGTTCCCGATTCATCATCGAGCCGATGAGATCGCGTCAATTCCGACTTCGAATTGTCATGGACATGGTCCTACTCTATATCCTATCCTCATTCCTATCATCACCGAGACACGGCGGGACAGTGGGGTATCAAATCTCTACCCGTCGGAAAGAAGCTCAGCTAGTTCTACAGTTCTTCCGGGGGCATCCATACTGCCAAGCTCCCGGAAAAGAAAACGTCCGACCCAAGTCGAGCGTACTAGAAAACGCCGAGAAGAGGTGGCTGCCTTGGAAAACACTATATTTAAAATCCAGTCGGCAAACGCGAAATCACTTATGGAACTTTCAATCAAACCCGTCTCTACGGTTGAGTATCGAGTCGTTCCAGCGTCGTCATCCGACCTATTAATCGATCTTCAATGCAAACGGATATTGACGCTATGCTCGCGGAAGGGGAATTGGTGTGACTGAGACCTTCTGTGAGACTGTGAAATGGAGAAAAACTAATCTTATTCTGGAATGAAATTGATAAATTTTGATTTTTTGATTGTTGTAAAATAAATGTGTAGCCTGTATTCCTTGAATAGAGTCTTTTACGTATTGATCATTTAATGATTCGCGATTAATGGCCTTGGTCAAGTCGTCTTGAAACAGTTGATACCGAGAATGTTACCCCGTTAAGTTCTAGTGCATAACGAAGGTCAAATTTCCATCACTGTCTCCCTGGACCAGGGACAGATTATTGACAAATTAAGATGTAAGTCCCTCTATTGGCATTCGAGGACCCGTACTGCGAATGTTATGAAGAGTAGTCCTACCATAGGAGCTCACCTGTTCATAAGTTTCGACCCATGTGCGCAATACCAACTTGACACATCTGTTGGGCTAGAACTGATTTCTGAACCCAAAGTTAGGAATGGGACGAAATGTGTCAGTACACAACACGCATACCCAGCATTAAGTTTACTTAAATAAAGATATATAAAACACCAAGTAAAAAATGATAATAGAGAGATAATATACCCAAAAATAAAACATCTGAATTAAAAATAAAATAAAACACGAGCAAGAAGTATTACACAAAAACTTACTCAAATATAACCGAAAGACATAAAACAATCAAAAACAAATTCGAATAAAGGCGATTAGTAAAAATTAAAAAAGAAAATTAAAGAAAATCTCCATAAAATCTAACGTAAAGAAAATTATATCGATATTTTGAATAAAAATCCAGAACAATTCATAAAAATGGCGAAATCCATCATGACCGCCAAACGACCCAATAAAATTTATAAAAAATAAATATTTTAGTTTAAAAAATAAAAATTTTAGAAAAGAAATCATAAAAAGCAATTTAAAAATAAGAAATAGATTAAATTTAGCATGGAATGTTCTGGAAATGCTGAAATCCATCATGGAGGCAAATTTAATAAAAAATAATTTAAAAACAAAATCCCAAAAATAAAAACAAAAATTCTTACTGAAAAATCGCCATCAAAATCGATAAAAATTAAAAATCGAATGTTCGAGAATTAAAATAATCCGAATTTGTTTTACTGCATCAACTGCACGCATGTATACTTACACGTCAAACAGAGGCTATATAAACTAACACATTTCATCACTTTTCAAGAAAAAAAAATGCTAATGCTTACTCTTATGCCAAATTTTTGATTTTGATTTTTCTGAGATTGTAAGTAAAGACGATTTCATTGTGAATTATAAATTATTATTATTGAAACCTTGTTTTCATTATTTCTATTTAACTATAGAGGTGTAGGTTTGAGTGAGATCGTCGGTCATCAATGATTTTGAAGCGAGATCCCAGCCAACCCTGCACCTATGCACTTTATCATTTATGAATGCACAGTTCATAATGATTTCGGGTCCTCGAAGTTACATGCACTAAAATCATAGTCTTAACCAGAGGTCGCCACGAACTATTGGTGTTTAACCATGAGTAGGGCGGGTAAATCCATCTTGGTAGTTGGTATAGTCGTAGGGACTATGCGGACGAAAAAATTTTTGGGATACTAATCGCGGGTAAATAACACAATAGGGCCTATCGTACCGTACTCAGTGTAGTCGGGAAAGTAGGTAAATTTTAATTAAATTGACCTTTTGTTAACTTACATATCTAAAATAACACTTAAATTATACTATTTTGCACACAACATTAGGAACTGATAAACGGGGAATATCCCCTGACTCAAATTTCACACAATAGAACATGTTAGTGTAGCTGGTTATTTCTAAACGAATCCCTCTTAAACGATAAAGTCGAGGTGAACCTAAGAAACTAATTAACTCAAAATAACAGGGAGATCCCTGCGCAAAAATTTTTAAGGCAATTAAAGACTTAAAAATTCTGAACTATTATATGTAAGAATACTGCAACCTAAAGTTCATGCGATGAGTAGGACCTAAGATGATATAATCTCAATCGCACTGGTAAGCGAACTAATATCTATAGATGCCCACAAAATAACCTATTTTGATGCAAACTAAATTTCTCTATCGTAATGGTCTTGGTATGCGCAAATTCCCGTAGACATATTGACAAAGTTTCTTTATCTATAAACTACTAATATTATATCTATAACTTATAAATTCGGGCAACATCTTCACATTACTCTACACTAAGTTGAATAGCTATAAAAAGTAAATTGTCGACACAAATGTTATGTAATTACAATATATAGATTCATAACGAAAAAAAATTTTCCACTAAAAGTGCTTTTCATTCGACTCAAAAGTTGTTGAAATGATATTTTACAGGCATAAATTTCTCTAGATATAATATAGGGATCTACAAAATCGATCTACGTTAAAAGTGTTCTCCATCATAACCAAAACAAGGCTACATGGATAACTTGCAAGCATAAATATTATTTCAACATAAAGCATAAATCAAAACCAAGGAAAATATAGACTTTCAAGTACAACTGTCCCACCCCTAAGAAGTGTAGCAATAAGAAAAACCTTAGGATTATTAATATAAATTATATATATACTAGATTCTCTTAAGTATGTATTTTAATTTTCTAAGAAAATTTTTATTTTTTTTCCCCTCAAATTGTATAATAGTCAAAATCAATGTTAAAAATATTAATCTAAAATACATACATGTATAATAAACTCATAAAACTATAATTTATAAAATTTTCCCTAAATACCCACTCAGGTTGTATAATAGCCAAAACACATGTTCAAAGAAATATTCCAAACTATAATTGCACATTTTGAACTTATAAAATATAATTTGTAATCTTTCATTAGTACCCCCCCCCCTAAGTTATATCATAATCAAAAGGGGCCTAATGTTAACAATATAAAGCATACATAAGCATATTAGAACTTATAAAAGTATGATTTACCTTTTTTTACAGATGCCTCCCTCAAGTAGTATGGTAGCTCAAATTTATGTCAAGAGTGCTGATTTAACTTACTTATAAATTGAAAATAAATCCATAAAATTATAAATTATTAAACTTTCCCTAACTACCCCCTAAGATACCGAATAGTCGAAAACAATATAAATTAACATATATATATATATACAGATACCAAATTTATAAAACTGTAATTTATAATTTTTCCATAAATAACTTTCCCTTAAATCATATAACCATTAACCACTCCCTTAAAGCATTAACTTAGACTATTTTATGTATATACTTAACTTATATTACCTTTAAAATCATAGTTGAAAATTTTTCATCAAAGACCCCCCCCCCTAAACCATATATCATCAACTACCACCTAAATATACTAAATTAGCTTATCTTAATATACATTTAACTTATATTATATTTAAAAATATAAATTGTAAATTTTTTTGAATGACCCCCTTCAAAATCATACAGTCATTATCCATTACCTAAGCATACTAAATTAACTTATCTTAATATATATTTAACTTATATTATATTATAAAATATAAATTGTAAATTTTCATAAATGACCCCCCCCTCTCAAATCGTGTAGCAATTAACCATTTCTTAGGTATAATGAATTATATCATCTTCGTATAGAATTAAATTATATTTCAAACCAAAAATTAATTCCATAATTTTTCGTAAATGATCCCCCCTCATATGTGGTAATCTTATAAAAATATAAACTTACATTGATTATTATTATTAACATTATTATTATTATTATTATATTATTATTATTATTATTATTATTATTATTATTATTGTTATTATTAGTATTGTTACCATTAACATTATCACTCTTATTATTATTATTACTATTATCATTATTATTATTATTATTATATTACTAAAATAATTATCTTTATTTTATAAAAATAAAATTATAAACCAAATTATTGATTTTGGGATTCCCCTATCTCTAAATTTAGCTTCAACGGCCCTATCTTCCAATAAAATTAGCGAAAACCACTAAAATCTATTTTTAGTAACACCCCCCCCCCCCGAAAAATGACGTCAATATTAATAACTTAAGTTATAAGTTTGTGTACATATGTATGTATATGTGTATATGTCTGTGTGTGTATGTGTTTATCTATATACATAATAGCCTCATAAAGGTATAATTTACTCCCCAGATTATCGGATGATGGGAACATTCTAGTTAATTTACCTGCCCCAGAAAATAAAAATTTCACAGAAATTACATTAAAAGACTGGAATATTTAATTAAAATTATTTAAAACTACAAACGGTAAATCAAAACTCAAAAATCTAGCTAAATTTATTAACTAAAATAACAAGTGCTTTCGCTGCATGGTGGTGATAAATGTAAAAAAGGAAAATAAAATAGACAAATAAAAATGCATAAAATCACTTTGGATGTCCCGAAAATGTAGCTGAGTTTGTTTGGAACTACAATCTAAGTCGGTTGTCTGGTGTTTCTGATCCTAAACATCTCATTATAAATATATAAGTTGTATAAATCATTAAGACATTAATTAATTACATGTGAAGATTACAAATTGTGTAAAATATCAAAATAAATGAAAAAAAAAACTTTATAAATTATCAATTATATAAATTATCAAAAATTATATAAATCATATATTATCATGATATAGCTTACATATCATGGTGTATATTTTATGTATATTTTATATATGGATCATATAAGTTATCAAAATGAATTATCAATTACTATTATCAATTGCCATTAAGGTGCATGTTTACAAACATAATAGCAAAAAATCGGGTTTTAAATTTATTATTATAAAATTACCCACGAGGAGTAAAATGGAAATCCCCTCAAAAACAAAATCGGCTTTTCCTGTCCTGGCCGAAAGTTCCACCAAGTGTAACTGAAAAAATTTCAAAATTTAGTTTAATAAAATAAATTACCCTCCAATACGAGAAATGGTGATTACACCACTCATGACGAGTACAACTGAGGGATAAGTAAGTAACACGAGTAGCTAGGCTCGTCACTAATACTTATCACCCCAGTGTACCGAATTTAGTGGTAAAATTTGATTTACTAGTTTAATCCTGAAAATAAAAAAAGAAAATATTAAATTTCAAATTACCATCCAGTGGTAAATAAGATTTTAAATTAAAATGGTTAACTTAAACAAAGTTAATTAATAATGTAATTTAAAAAGATCAACGTTTTTGTATGTTTTTGAAGCAATAATGAAGACATGAAATTGAATGTTTTCTCTAAATTTCTAGGAGATAATGCCTCATCAAGATCGATATTTCGTTAAAAATTAAATTAATTAAAAGCCAATTTAGGCATTTAAAAACTAATTGATAAAAACGAGGATCGAGAATGCAGTAAATTTAAATAGAGTATGTTGGATGTTTGAACGTGATTAAAACCGAATCGAATACACCCAGATAGTCCGGCAAGCTCACGGACGTGAATAGATGGGCGTATACCGGTGTATGAAGAGATGGATTGGGAGGCGAATACCTATGTGTGTACACGCGTACAGGGATATGTCTGAAATGGAGTGTGAGTAACGAAAAACGGGAAATCGATGAATAAAGAAAACGTGGTTTTGTATTTTGTGTTTGGGTTACTAAAAATGGAACGACATTCAATTGGTAGGAATAGATGGGGACCTGAATAGAAAATCGGACATAAGCCTTCTATCGGCAGTCCGTGAACCCCAGTGGGTGCTAGACAATTATAGTATGCTAAGCATGCTCACTTTTTGCTAGTACTCAAACCCTTCATACAGTACCAACGTTGATTACTCAACGGGTATCAAGCGGTAAAACGATGTTGTATTCTGGGTTACGCTGGAAACAGCACGAATAGGTAGAAACTTTGGATTACCTGTAACCCACCACATCATCAAGGGCACACATGTGGGAAATGATTGCAAAGTCGTGACGGATGTTTGAGGGAAACTCGCCCTAGGAGTAATGTCTTTCCCCCAACACCCAACATTTATATTGATTTCGTGCACTTTTTCTTGATTTTGTTATTCTCTTTACTTTCTTCATTTTGATATTGTGTAGTCTCTTTTATCGTGATTATTTGGTGTTTTTACTTGATTTTGATTTTTGCTCGACTTAGGGCTCATTCTGATCACAAATCTTTTGTTTGAGTTATAATGTCAGTTTTAACCCAACATAAGAAATTCACTTGCTAATTAATGTAGAGCTCCTCATGATTCTGGTAAGATGAGAGCCCCTCCTGAATTCCCCACTGTTGGGTCGAGCACAAACAGTGCATGAAATATAAATCGCGATTGACAATATAGAGCACGTGGAACGAAAAATCAGTAACGGCATTATTCCGAGAACTGATAACGATCAGATCGAATTCTCATTTGAAACATAGAAAGCCGAACTCTCTCAGTACCTGGCAAAGGAGAATATAGATTTAGAGGACCGAGTAAAATTTTTATGTTATAGAATTTATTATTATTCGGTTTTTTCAAATGAACGAGTTTCTGAGATTAAATAAAACCCAACGTATCTTTTCTCACCATTCTTTCCACTGTTGCACTATGTACACTCCATTTTTAAATACAATTTTATGGGGTCTAGGACATGTCGCAAGGGTATATTATTCAAGACAATGAAACATAATATTATTATTTAATATTATTTCTAGAACTGTTATATTATTATAACTTTTCAATGAAGGGTGTAATGTCCTGCTTTCAATTTTATGTAACCCCAACACAATAAAGCCCTTATCCAATTAAAATACTTATATACATGTAATATACTTATAATACATGTGATAGAACGACTCAATTGGTGGGATATGCTTCATTAAATAAACATTTAGTAATATAATGTGCGATGTAGCGAAAATATTACAAAATCTAAAACTTAGAATACACAAATCACTCGCTTTACAAAGTTTCGCTATAACGTAATTTAGAAAAAAAATTCGATTTACTAATTTGTTTTTTATTTAATTAGGGAAATCACACGGTACGAATATACAGGAACCGAATACAAAATAAAACAAACGAATTATGTATTTATTGTTGTGATTACTTGAATATTATAGGTACAAATACATAATTAAAATAAAAATTCGCTTAACGAAATTTCGTTTTACGTTCTATTTTTTGGGAACGAATCAATTCGTTAAGCGAAGGATTGGCCTGCGAACTTCTCATTTGCTAGTAAATTTATGACTGGAAAAAATTTGTACATTTAAATAATCAATGTTTACAATATACACAAATATATACAAAATGTATAAAATTAAATTTTTAACCAATCACACCACTCGGACAATTTCAAATCCAGTTTCATTTTCCAAATCATATGTACAAAGCCTTAAGAACAATTCTTTGATTGGCAACATTTATAAAGCAGTCAGTTCTGGCTGGGCTGTTTAGTGCTGCATTAAAAATCAATCAATAAAATATAATTATGAAAATAAAAAAATAAACATCTTTAAGATTCGTATTCAAATCACAATCCTAAAATAACAAAATCATTAACGAAACAATCTGTGCAATACCTCGATACCACCATCAATCCCCATCAACCAATTCCTGAATTATCATTTATCAGCATATAAAATACTACCCGGTCTTGAATTTTTAGAAATTACATTTTGTTTAACACTTTTTTTTACCTGTTTCACTGAAAATCTTAAAGAGAAAATGAAGTCAAATTAAATATTATTATTAATACCATAAATAATATTACAATTTGCAGATATTCGTATCAAAGATATCAATAATACAAACGTATGTTCAACTTCTAAATATAAAATTTCTAACGAATGAACTTGCGCCTTGACTTGGATTACCGGATGATTGTTGCGGCATAAATCCCAGATATGCTGGCTTTGCTGAAGCTTCATCTATTCCCAATTCATTAATGAAATTGTTGTATTCCCCTTCCAATTGAACGTGTTGGACTGGGAATTCCATCATTGGTATTTCGTTACTGTTCACTTTACAGTCACGGGGTAAATGTCCAGTGCCGCCACATAGACTGCAAATGATTGTATTCGTAGCGATAGATTGGGCCTCGCTAAGAATTTTCAATTTATTTAGTCCGTCTGTTTCTCGGTAAGTTCCGTTTAGAATGGCTAGCTGTTTCATTTGATTTTTTCGCAAATCATTTTGCAATTCAGGGAATTCTATGCCATCTTGAATGATTTTTTTAATTTTTTCAACTGCTCTATCGACACTTTCTCTTGACATCGATGTTATGTAAGCATGAAGTGGTTCATCTTCTCCAGGGAGAGGAGCACTTCCACCATTTAATTTACCAGGCTTTGCGCTACCTTTACCTCGTAATAAAATCTTGGTACCAGTTTCTTTTTCAAGGTCTTTCTGTGTCATACCACGGGGGCCTATTATCAATCCAGCAAAATTAATATCGGGATAATCATCCTGTGGTATAAATACTTTTTCTTCTATTCTTGCTCCCATCATTTTATCTGCATGAGGAACTAAATCGGGTCTCAATGCATAAAGTCTAAGGATTAAATTTCGTTTTCGTTCTTCCATGCGTTCTCGAGCTCGATACTCCTTTGTATTAATACGCTTACCATCATGACCATAAACTGGATCTGGAGAAGGTGCCCGACACATAGCTTCAATTTCCTCAGTATAATTCTGCTGGGCTAATTTTGTTGTAAGACTGTTAATCTGGATTTGAATTGAATAAACTTCTGCATCATCAGGTTTTAAATACAATGGTACTTTAGCTTGACCAGAACTCCATTTACTTTCACGTTTTCTTTTACGAGCTGCCTTTTCCGAATTATTATCAGAATCTTCTGTTTTTACACTTACTTCCTGTTTAACAAGACTCTCTTGTTTGACAAATATTTGAGAGTCGTGATAAGCATCATAAGTTTCTTTTTTTGGAGAAATTCTTTTGGAACTTTGAGTTTCCGAGTATTCATTATTTTCTTGCTTTATTGGCTTTTCTTTTCTACTTGAATTAGAATAAGATCTGTCGCGTTTATGATGTTTTTTACGATAAGAAGATTCAGGAGAATAATCTTGGCGCTTACGCTTCGGAGAGCGTTCTCTTTTAGAATCATTTGAATAATCACGGCGTTTATAATCACGATCTTTATCTTTCCTTTTTCGAGAGGAACGATCAGCTCTTGACGGAGATTTATTTCTTGATGATTCTTGAGAAGACCTATCTCTATCTCTACGTCTATAATCCTTTTGTTTCCTTCTATATGAATCAGTATCAGTAGATGAACGTCTTCTATCTCGGCGTGAAGGAGATTTATCTTTTCTTGTCATTTCTAAAATTTATCAATACAATTTTTCGTATTTGAGTTTTATAATTGAAAATATTATTTAAACAATCTGGTAACGTATAATTTAAATTATTTAACAAAATGATAGTTAAATAAAGAAAGTTTTAATTTTTAAATTAAATATTTACAAAATTAATTAATATAATTAAATTAAACTCAATAAATTAATTATATTAAATAATTATATAAGATTAGTTATAAAAAATTTATATTATCAAAAGATTGAATTTTAATATATTTCAGAGACACTTAATCAAATTTGATTGATGAAATAAGTTTATAATGTCTTATAGTGACTCAGTAATACTCCAAATAATATATCTAAAATGAAAAGAAAAACATTGGTAATGAGACTCAAGAAGGAGCTGTCAGAAAAGCAAACTCTCTTCTGAGAACTACCTAAGCCCTGATAAGTCTTGAGTTCACAAACTAACGATAGAAGGTTTATATCTATCTGGCGTTTTGTTGATCCTTCTTTTCATCTATCTATTTTTACTCTACACATGGCAAGTTAACAAAAGTAAAATAACTTTAAATTAATAAAACATCGCTATATCAATCGAATGCTTTCACCTTACGCACCTTCAACTTAAAGAACATAACTTTGATTTGATCCCGATTGAATTCCTCTTAAAATAGCTGGTTAGTGTATTACAGATTTAAAATCTTTATAATGCGGTATCTTGTATGTATTTCGCTCGATTAATTTAAAAGTTATTAGATGCTGTGTCAATTATCATCGACAGGACTCAAAAGATTAAACAGCAAAATATCAAATAACATAGATAATCAGCAGTTTGAGATTGAATTAAAACTTATCTTACCATGCCCATGAGATGATTATATAAAGTAGTCAAAGTCCCGGGAGCAAATTCATCCCTAAGCCTTGATTTTCTTCTAATTTGTCATAACACTCTTCATATTAAAGAGTAACCATATAACCTTTGATTCACGAAAACAAAACGAAAGAAATATGCATACCCTCCAGAAGTCGAATAATTAAATTCCAAGGAGAAAGTAAACCAAGAACTTGTAGGCTATATCCAAATCGATCTATATATTTCTTTTCTTCGGCGGCTGCGAATTTGAAATCCGACATCTATACAAGTGTGTAAATAATGACACTGGTGAAATAGTGAGACATCTTATTAGCTGTTCTTACCAACGTGACTCCAAGGGGTCAGGACATCCCAGTCGTAACACAGTTTATTTCTTGAGATTATCAATGAATCTTAATTACATTTCCCTTAGATATGAGTAACGAAGCCACTCCAGAATGAAGCCAGAAATGGCCATTATATAGTCACGGACATATTGAAAATGAGCAGTTAAAGACCCAAGTAATGAAACTGAAAGCAAAAACTGACCAATTAGAAGGAACAATGTTCACTCCTGAGGGAGTCTAGGAATTGCAGAAGCCAATTGTCCGACTAGGACAGACGCCATAGAAAATGTCTAATATCTGCATTAAATTTAACTGATAAATTTCCACTTAATTGTTCATTTTAAAGTTACAATTTTTACAATTAAATTTGGATTATTTGACATTTATTTACTTAGATCAGGAGTGGCCAACCGGCGGCCCGCATGCTTTAATATTTTGAAAATATAATAAAAACTTTTTAAAATACGATATAATACAAAAAATGTAATAAATGCAATCAACGTTCCTAAGAAGCATAATTTATTTAACATGCACGCAAATGCTTTATTGTTTTTTTAGCGGTTGTCTCAGACCCCACTACGGGCTATTACTGCGCTTCTCCTGTTCCTTAGTTGGAATTAGCACAGAAGCATTAGTTAAAAATTTACGCCTTTCAAACCTGCGGCCCGCCGCATTATTCAAAAATATTGTAATGGCCCTTTTACCAAAAAGGTTGGCCACCCCTGACTTAGATGTTTGTTTAGCTTGTGTAAATTATACAATCCACTTTTTTGAACTACTGAAACTTCAATCGTATCAAATAGTAAATATAATTTTTCTAATTTACTAATCATAAATAATATAATATTGTGCAAATGTTGGTACACATGAAATATGACGCTTATCTATGCATCAGTTTAACATCATATTAGTCTACTAAGTTTACAATCCATATTTTTCTTAACTATTTTTATTGTAGAGCATGTCTTTCGTCGTGGTGCCAAGGTCAGTGCCATTCAAAACATTTTTGAAAATACAGCACTGAGTGACAAAGATAGCAGCAACAATGAACTTGAAGACTGTATTGAGGAAAATGACGATCAATTCAGTGGAAAATTTTGGAGTCGTCAATGCCCTCACTCACAAGGACGTTTGGCTCAGCATAATATTCTAGGGTTAGAACTAAAATCTAGTATTAATCCACAGAGCGAGAAAGTATCTTTTGAAATGCTAACTAAGGAACTTATAAATGAAGCAGTAATTTACTCGAACTTACAAAGAAGAAAAGCTGTTCGAGAGTTTAACCTTAAAAACGGAAAATCAAAAGTATGGGTAGATTGGTCAGCATATCATTGGTGGTGTGTACAAGACGCAATACTGTCATACAGAGGATTTATGTTTTGAACGGGATATTTTTCTAATCTTTAGAGCAGCAATGCCTCGTAATCTTTTTACACAAATAAAAGGCGTGCTTTGTTTTGATCTGTTCTCTCCTAATATTCATACGTTCAATGTTTTTAACAAGAAATTGTCAACATTTTATAAACCTGGAGTAAATTTGACATTGGATGAGTTTCATTGCCGTGTCAAGTTTAAGTATTATATTACAAGCACGCCCGAAAAATTTGGCCTCAAGATCTTCTGATTGTATGATTCAAAATCATGTTATGCTCTGAATTGGATTCCCTATTTTGGAGAGTCATAGCAATTTACAACAACACTAAAAATAAATAAATGCATTTTGAAACAAAAATAATGATAAATAAAAAGAGAATATAAAGAAAAATCCCAAAATCTCAATGGTCACTTACACGAGTTTCGACATCCTTTAAATGAACAATGGCTTGAATCTGAGTTTTTCCGTTTTAATTTGCACACATAATCTTCACATTTGGATTCGTCTGGAATTCTACTCATATCCGACGGCGAACAAGATTCCATATCAGTTTCAAAATAAGGACTTTGTAGATCTTCAGAGAATTCGGGTTCTTTGCTACATTTTCCTAAACTTGAGCGATCTTTGTTTAAAGGGGAATTTATTTTGGTTTTGGATTCAGTCGGCTTATCACACTCTAAGTACTGTCTATAAGATTTAGTGGGAATATCGGTTTTCATTTTGGGACTATTTATATCACAGGATTTCTGTGGTGTTTCAACATTCGATTTGATATTTTTCACCTCTTCCGATGGACAAGTAGAATCTGTTTCCCAATAAGAACTTATTTTGTCTTTCGAATGACTCGGCATGTCTGACGCAGCGACATAAGAACTCTGTTTATCATTGGAATAGGCCGAATCGCCTAAATTTAATTTCGGATTAATTTGATTTTTAGATAAGTCAATATTTGATGTAACATCGGCTAGTTTTTCGGATGTGTCTTTTGATGGAGTTGATTCTAGAGGTTTATCATTTGTTTTTGAAGATTGCTCACTGTGTTGGAATTTGTCTTGAAAAATTCCAAAAAACATTCCATTATCTTTAGTTTTCTCCTGGACTTGTACTTTATTCTTTGAACTATCTACAACTGCTTCTGATTTCGGTTTTTCGGTTTCAAATTTCACACTTTTTTGTGCTTGATTTGCTATTGATTTTTGGTTATTATCTTTCACTACAATATCTTTATTAATTTTAAAACTTTGTTTTTGATCAACTTTATTTTGAGGAATATATTTAGAATCTTGTTCTTCTTTAAGGTTGTTCTTTGATTTGGAACTTTCTAAATCCTTTGATTTTTGAATTTTCGGATCAATTTGTAGATTTTCTTTTCCAATTTTCAAAATTATCTCACCATTAGAAATTTTTGATGAATCATCAACGTATTTCTTTTCTTTCAAACTGTCTTTTTCAGAAACTTTTTTTTTCGATAAGTCCTGTATAATACGAGAATTCTCTTTGCTTGATGGTTGTTGTTTGACAGGTACTAATTGTTTCTCTTTTATTTGAATTTTTAAATTGGATTCTACGGTCGTCTTGACATCACTTATCGGTTTCTGTATTTCTGAGTTGGCAACAACCTTTTCTTTAGTTTTGGTTGGTAAGTTATCTAATTTAACTTTAATTTTTTCCTCAGGTATCTTTGATAAAATATTTCCACCTTCAACAGGAGTTTTTATATCGTTCAATGGTTTTCGTATTTCCGTGTTAGGTATTAATTTCTCTTTAGATTGAATTGGTAAATTATCTAATTTGACTTTAATATTTTCATCGGCTGACTTTGCTAAAACTTTCTCTTTTTCTCGAGTTTCCTTATCTTTAATTTTTAATGATGGAGTTTCTTTAAATGCTGAAATTTCGTTTTCTACCTTAGATTTACTGCTCTCTGAATCATTCGATTTTTTCTGTTTTCCAACAGCAGGATCTGACTTTTTATCATCTGGCAAAGAAGTCTTTAAAATTTCTTTTTGATTACTCTCATCTTTACGCGTGTCAGACTTTTGTTGTGAATTCTTCAAGGATTCCTGTTGTATATTCTTTTGTAAATCGATCTTTATCTCTGGAACTTTTGATTCGCTTATTGGAACAATATCATTCTTCTCTTTTGGATTAATAAATGGCTGTTTGACATTCTTTTTTATTTCAGAACTGTCACTTTCTTTGGATGGTTGAGTCTTGAGGTTTTTAAAAGCTGAAATATCATCATCATTAATTTTGCTCTTTAAATTTTTTTTAAGTTCTTCTGATTTTTGTAACGAATCTTTAGGAATTTTTCCTATATTTTGAGAGTTCTTTGCTTCAATTTCATCTTCACGTTTAATCAATTTATCTCGTCGAGTCAGCCAATGATTTGATCTCGCTGATAGGGCTTTCGATTTCAGTTCTTGATAAGAATTTGGTAAACTTGGTACTGGTTTGTTAAGGAGTTGACGACTAGAATAAATTAATGCCGGTAAGCCAGTGGTAAAATAAGCTAAAATTTGCCTCCATAACAAAGCTGAATTAGCAAATAAAGTTGGATAAACAACAGCCAATGATGTCATTATCAATGTAAGAAATAATGGATTTCGCAATGGAAATAATCCTTCGGAATTATAAATGTCGAACGCAATTTCTGAGAGATAATCTATATTTTATTAATAAGTTGTTGAAAATTAAAATAAAGTTCTTTACAGAATATTTGATTGAAGAAATTCGAAAGAATATTAAAGGCTTTAAACTTTGTTATTGCAAGTTCTAAAATGAAATAGTAAATTTTTAGTTTTTTTAAACTAAATTAAAACTACGATATGCATGTATATATACATATAAATGACTATACGCCGAGAAATTAAATTATATATTAGGACGAAAAATGTCTTCAACCCATATTGGAGAAGAAAAATAAATGGAAGATTTACCGACTGGACATTCAACATTACGAAAATCCATCTTTATATTTTAATTGTTATTTTTAATATCGTTTTTCAAGAAAAATTCCAATTCAACAAATTGTTGACTAGATTGTGATCAATGCCCATAATAGTGCTATTATATACTTATACGATATATTTTATTCATCGAAACGAATTCTTTTATGATCAGTGTTGATCAATAGCGATAAAAAAATTTCAAGTTGAACGTTCTAAATTTGAAGAGAGAATTTTTGATCCTAAAAAGAAATGACTGAAGTTGATTTGGAAATATAGTATTTCATGATTTCATGCCTATATACCTTTTCATATATATATTCCTCTGAACATTTTCTTGAATTTAAAAAATCAATAATTTTTTATAATAAAGACAATACATCAATTTCCTGTGTGTTGGAAAACTTGTTACATTGGATAACTTTTTTATTAAAGGATTCTAACCTGATCAGAGAAATTTATTTCACAACAAAATATTCAATTTTGAGGTAACTTCATTAATCAAATTTTGGTAGGTATCCCTTTTGCAGGATTCTACAATTAATTAATGGTGAATTGGACCTTATACACTAATTGCTAGAACGATATGTTTGGTCCTCTGTTACTTGGTTACTCTTTCTCCCTTTTTCTTCCTTCCGAGAGTTTGCGTGGTTCATGTATTGAATCCACACTCATCAATACATTATTTACTTTTTAAAAGATATTAACTGTTTTTTCAAAAATCAAAAAATAGTATAATTTGAGACCATGTAATTTTGTTGAAGCCGGAAAATGTGCATTTTTTCCAAAAAAAGTATAAAAATTAGACAAAATCCCAATAATTTATTTCCTTGTTCTTCTGAAACAATTTGTTTTCTGCATCCCTTTTTTCCTTTGGAAATTTGTTCAGCTTTTTGTATTTGTAAATGATTGTTCGAATCAAATTTTTGCTGATTCCGAGTAATCTTCGTAATTTTTCAAAGCATTAATTATTCCAACTTTGTTATGTTTTGAAATTCTATCAAAATATTATTTTTTTAATTAATTATAATAACTTTTTTCAATTTTCACCTGTGCCAAAAATTCGTGAATATAAAAAAAAACATCGATATCTTTACTTATTCATAGTCAAATTTTTTTAAATAAATACAATTTATTAATTAAGTTATTAAAACTTACGAATTTTTTTTCACGATAAGAGGTAGAAGGACCTGGTTGAATATTTGAAATAATTGTCATTTCACCATTACAAAAAGGTAGTTTGAAATGGAATATCGGAAATACTGTAAAAAATTTAAATTATTTGTAATTTCATGAATAAATCTTAATTTGTCAGCTCTTCAAATTTGCAAAAAGACAGTGTTTTTACAAAAATATCTGAAATTTTATAGAAATATTTAATTTATAATAATTTTATAAATAAACATTACGAAGTTTTTTCTTCATTTTCTCTACAACTCAAACTAGAGTTCTCAGAATCTGGGTTAAAAAATCTTCCCGCCATTTTTTTGATAAATTAGAAATAGTAATATGTTAACAGTTTTTATTCATTAAAATATTTTTACGTATCAAAAGTTTACATGCATTATTTTACATATTATTTTACATGCATTATTTTCTTGTATTTAGTTTGTGTGTTTCAACAATATGACAATTAATTTTTTTAAGATTATAGAAACTTTTATTCACTGCAAACGAGTGTAAAACAGAATTCCAAAAAGGATAGAAAAATTAATAAAACATACAAACATGTCGAGTCCAATTTTTAAAATACATCAAACATGCCAACAAAAGATAAAATACACCACCTAAAAAAAAGATATTTGTTAAAATTATTGTTAAAAATCATTTACATCATATTAAAAAAATATTTTACAAAATCTTCAATATAGAAAATTATGGGCGATTGGGATTATAAATTTTGATATTTATTCAATATTTAATAAATTTAAAAATAACTTACATTTTTTAAAATAATTTAGCCATTAAAATCCACATAAATATTTTAAAATCTGAAATTTCCATAATTTCTTCTAAAATCTTGACAATTTAACTTTGTATACAAAATCCTGTCAGCACACTCGATAAAGTTTTTATGAAATGCAACGCGGTGTTGAAGTGGTAAATTGTGGTAATTGACGTGGTAAAAAAAATAAAGTGAACACACAAGCACATAATAAAAAAATGCATGTAAACTTTTGATATGTAGAAAAGTTTCATTGTATTATTTGGATAAAAAGTGGGAAATTAAAATTAAGAATTCAATGCCGAAAACACTACTGTTTTTTAAAATTAAAATCACATACTTTTAGAATTTCTAACAATATTTTATAACCATTAACGACCGAAAATACATACTATTCTTATCTTCCATTTTCTGTAATAACTCTTGAAGATTTTCATAATTTTTAGAATAATATATCATGTTGTCAAATAATTCTTCAGTGGAATATGCCTCTTTGATAAAGTAAGGAATCAATCCATTATCTGTCGAAGTATCGAGTTCTAAGTAAATCAGTTACTAAGGTCATTTCTAAAAATCAATCACACCTCTCAACAGAACGATTTGGGAATTCTCTATGTATTTTCCCATGAGATGTCTAATAGCAAATTTGTTCAAACGAAATATACACAACGATGCATAAAAAGTAACTTGCGAATTTTTAAGTTGAATCAAAGCCGCAATTAAAAAAATTCTTAGAATATTAAACTTTTATTTCAATATGTAGAAAAGGGTTTTAAAAACTAAATTATTCCGTCTGAATAAATAAACATAAACGAAATCGTAAATAATAAATCAAATGTGAAGAAAAAAATAGATTGTAATATTTATTTTTTTTATTTGAGTAATAAAATTAATTTATTTCAAAATTTGTCAAGAAGTAACATTTGATAAAAATAACCCTTTTAAGTTGTTCCCTTAGATATTTTTTTTCAATATTTAGAGTGCCCGAGCTAGTAAGTTTGTGTGCAACTGATCCATATGAATTAATGGTTTACCTTCAGATTCAGAACCAAGTTGTTATGTGACATTGACAAATAAGTAAAACAATATGGATAAAATGCAGTTCTTAGGTAATATTTTTTATTATTTAAATGAAATCTTCATTTTTGTTAATTATTATAGTGAGGTGTTTTTTAATTTCTATTTAAATAATTGTATGATGTTGTGCATGTTTGATTGTATGCTGAAATCCTTACTTTCATTATTATTTTTTAGGAACTCCTCAAACAAATTAACGTTATAATTTGTTTTAATAATATTTGTGTTTTTATAATAAACGTGTTTTAGTTATGGATTCTATTAATACCCGTAGCTATGTGGCTAATAATTATTAATAACAGTTTTTTTTGCATAAAAAAATTAATTTATAATGAAAATAAATAAAATATAAAAAAAATATTATAAGCAGTCATTTAATATTTTATTACATAATCAATTAAATAAATTTAAAGAAATATGTCTATTGCGGAATTATTTATAAAAATATAATTCGAATATAGTAATTATTAAAAAAAATTAATTAATTAAGTTATATACGTGAATTACTCATTCTATTTTTAAGGTATTATATAACATTTAAATTTACAAAAATTTCAAGAATTTAGTTACATAACAAAATGGAAGAAATTGTAATGACGAGAACAAATAACAGCAGTGTCGCTAAAGGAGCAACTTAGCTAATTCAAAGGAAGTTTATAAGGATCATTACAAGTACAATTTGAATAGGATTTTTTGTTTTAAAAGTTAAATGGGAAAATTTGAATATTGCTCTGTCTAAAAACCAGAGAATTAGTTGAGGTGATGAAACTGAGGATATTTTCTACAAACGAAATATTTCTAAATAGTTTTTGATGAATAAGGCACATTGATAAAATTGTGTTTCAAGAACTTTCAATCGAGTGACAATAAATTATGGAAATGTGTTCTAAGATATGGGAAGAAGGCATATTTTCTTCACACTACAAATTTTCATTGTTGGTATTGTAGCTAAAGATATTCATTTGAATATAGTACACAGATAAAAGTTAAACAAAAATCCATACTCCGTTGTCCTTCGGCTCATTATACCAATACCGAATCGACATTTGAACGGAAGTTTCATTGATATCATTAAGGGAACCAATTTCACATTCAAAATAAACGAAAATTTATATACTACTGCGCTCATACCAATTGAAACTACCAGAATCTAGGAGCAATATCTCAATATCTAAAATTTCCTAAACAGAACAAATAGACATTGAAAAGAACATTCAGTGACCCAATATTGGGAAACAATTTATATAAATTGATACAATTCCCTAATATCATTACCAAACATTTTATATCTATTAGCAACACAAAGTAAAAATCAATTAAAGAAAGAACTTTTTTACTCTATCAATACGAAGCAAATTTCGAAATTTCTAATTAGATAAAGAAAATTCAAATAATTCTTACATAATTAAAGAAAATATCATTTTTTGATATTTCTAACTCTCCTCACCCAAACAAGTTTTTTATAACATTAATTTATTTTTATTTATAATATTTCTTTAACACGTTAACTGCCGTGTCACCCGTATTCGGGTGACAGCAAAAGTTCTCATCAGGCCACGTCACCCGTATTCGGGTGACAGCAAGAGTTCTCATCAGGCCACATCGGGTGACTCCTTCCAAAGGATTTCCGAACATATTTAGATAAATATATGACAGGAGATAATAATACTGTTGAATTTTTTTAAAAATCGTTTATTAACAAAATTATTTACAGTGCAAAATATATCTTTCTCTTCACTATTGAAAAATTATGGGCAGAGATATTAGTTGTACTACTCAGTACACGGCAAAGATTACAACTGCTCGTGCAGAGTAATAACGTGATAAATGAGGATCGTAATAGATATCGGGCTGAGAGTACCGAAAGAAATGTAAACAGACATGCGGTAGCAGAGCACGCATCTTACAGTGGCGCCGGTGGCCTGACGGGGATTTTGTTGTAAACACGCGTGGCAGTCAACGTGTTAAACAGCCAGAACACAGTTGAGAAATATTAAAATTTATAAATATATAAATTATAAAAATTTATAAATGTTTATAAATGAATTCTGAGTTTATCTTTAAAAATTAATGCTTTAATTCAACTTCAAAATTGCCAAGCTACAGTTTATATCAGTGGTGCTCAACCCTTTTTAACCTCTCTGAAAGACATGGAAGGCCACATGTAACCCGCCGGCCATAGTTTGGGCACCACTGGCGTATAATATCATAAATCTACCTGGTTTTAACAAGATATGGCATTGAAAAGCGCAACAAAAACGTCAAACCCCATAATTCGGGATAATGTAATCCCTTTATAAAATCAGAACGCGTTATGTTTTGTTGATCGATTGGTGTATTGGCATGTGATTTATTGAGCAATCTAATTAATGAATTTTATTTTAATTATCATTAATTAATTCACCCCATAATCTTTTTAGTTGCCTGTCTAACTTCTTCAGTATTTTCAGTGTAACCCATTTTCTTTCTCATTTTCTTAACCATACAACTATAATAATAATAACGATAACAATAATAATATTAATAATAATAATAATAATAATAATAATAATAATAATAATAATAATAATAATAATAATAATAATAATAATAATAATAATAATAATAGATAATAGATAATAGATAATAATAATAATAATAAGGAAAGAAAATAAAAAAATAATAAAATTTATAATGAATAACAATATAATATAATGGTAATAAAAATCATTGATATTAATAATAATATTAATGAATAATAAAAGTAATAAATAATAATAATACTAATTATTATAATCAAATATATATTTCTCAAAGTTTGTACCCGCTTAAACATCGCTTCAGTTTACATCCCAATTACACCAAATTTGCAAGGATATTTCCAATACAAGAGCTAGGCAAGCATGTGTTAACCTGTTATAATTAAACGTGTAATATGTATTAAATACTCTTGTCGTGATCACCATTAAATTGGAGTTAAAATCAATTGAAATCGGACGTAATTCTGCTACCATTCATTTATTCGTCAATTCAATTTAATTTTTAATCTTTTAAACCAGGCACACATCTGAAAGGGGCGCAAAATTGGAATGTAACATTTTTTTAATGTTACCAAAAAATAACAAAATATAAATAAAAGAAATTATTAAATGGCCTGCAAAACGACGTCCTAGCTAGCCTATCTTAACATTGTTGATTGGACTGGTCCATTAGCGTGCCTTCGTAGGTGTGTATTTTGTAAAATGTTAGTCCACAAAATGGGTTCCTGTCATCTTTTCAATTAGCAACAGAGCATTATTATTATTATAATAGCTGGAAGTAGATAGTTAGGAGCCTACGGGAACAATTACCCCCCCCCCCCCTCTACATGCTTTTTAGTGGTAATTCAAATTTGTATTGAAAATATCCTGAGACCTTAAATTACCACTGTTTTTTAGTGTAGACCACCTTTTTGTATTGAAAATCCCAGGACCATCGAGACCCCTCACTATAGTCTGAAAATTCCATGCTTTTTTAGTGATAATTCAAATTTGTATTGAAAATCCTAGGACCATCGAGACCCCCTCACTACAGTCTGAATAATCCTTGGCTTTTTTAGTGTAGACTATCTTTTCTATTAAAAAAAATTGGTATTGAAAATCCCTGGATCATTCGAGACCCCCTCACTATAGTCTGAATAATACTGGCCTTTTTTCTATAGGGCCTATCTAAATGTATTGAAAAAAATATGTGGAGCCTACGGGCACAATTGCGTAATCAAAAAGCAGAAAAATATTACGGAAACAATTAATTGTTCCCGTAGGCTCCTAACTACCTACTGCTGGAGATGAATAAATAATTAACAATCTTAACATGAATATTATAATTATGATAGTAGGCTGTTTTGAATTCGGGTTTTAGGGGAGCCAGATATATGAACCGCACAGGACGCAATAACGCGTTGTTACGGCCCTGATCTTCAATGGTCCAAGCTCAAACGAATATAGACAGAAATCCGACTGGAAACTCAATACAAATTGAAAGAAATTTTTTTTAAATGGGAAAACTTCTTTCCACTAATTAGAAGCCCATTAATGTTGTGTTTCTTAGCACGACACAAAATGCGAAAACTGTCTATTTTAAAATTTGAATTTGATCATTTTTGGATTTTTCAATTGAAAAAACAATAATCTAATTTTGGATACGATTTCAGAATAGTATTCTTTATAATTGATCAAAGTCGAATACTAAACTCTAATTAAAAATCGATTTTTTGGCTTAGTTATTTGATTTTATTAGTTTCATTATGATTTATTATTTTTTGAGAACTCACCGAAAAGAGATTATTGTCGAAGAAAAAAAACATTTCTTGAAAGATGTATTCATTGGAATACACACATTACAATCAAAGTTAAAATAATGAAAAAAATTGTACAAAAATTTCATAATATTGAAAGAAACACGTGATTGAAATAATCACAGAACGGGATGGTACGAAAAAATTAAAAATTAATTTACTATGATCATAGGGAACTAAATGTGTATGTATCATTATTTTTACAAGCGGTCTCAGAAAATCAAATTATTCCGCAATTTTTGATATATTATCTGCAAAGCATGCACTAAAATATAGCTAAACAAAATAGTTCCAATAAAACAATTTTTAAATATTTTGGATTTTTAATTCATATTACATAAGTTTTTGAATCTCGAAGACGAGTTAATCAACTAGTAATATATAATCATAATCCTAATCATAATAATAATAATAAAAATAAACAGCAATTAAACTTCAAAAATCATCACATATCTTTTGCCAGATGGTGTCATTTTAAAAGGGCAACAAAAATCAATATATATAAGAAATGGATAAAAGTATCAAGAGAACTATCACAATTTGTGAAATTTGCCAGAAACGTAAAATATTCACTGGGAAAACAAAAGAAGTTATTGAAAAATTAATTGTGCATGAACCATTTGAAAATATATATTATATATTTTCAAATGGTTCATGCACAATTAATTTTTCAATAACTTCTTTTGTTTTCCCAGTGAATATTTTACGTTTCTGGCAAATTTCACAAATTGTGATAGTTCTCTTGATACTTTTATCCATTTCTTGGAAATTGTAATAATTCTTTATGTAATTTGTAGTTTTGTTGATTCCTGCATGATAAAATTCTTTATGGATTTCTAGAATAAAATCGTTTTTCATATATGAAGGAGTATATATTTTATTATTATGAGTCATATTAATTCCATTGTCCACATATTAATCTTCAGTTTTGCCGTTCTGGATATTTTCTTTTATTTTCATTATTTCTACAGAATTATTTTGCCATTTAAATGTTTGATCTTCTATTGACATTGCTAAAATTTTAGTTTTAATTTTTAGCATCAATATGATTCACCTGACATTGAGTGCGATTTCCTATATTCAGTCGTGATAGTGCGTCGGCTTTATTGTGTTTCTCATCTTTGCGATATTCTAATTTCAAGTTCAAACTACTTAAAAAATTTATGCAATTTTGAAACTGAGCGGTAATTGGTTTTTCAGTAGTTAACATAAATGTGGTTGCCTTATGATCAGTTCTTAAAAGAAATTTTTTTCCCGTAGAGATAATGTTTAAAATGCTATGTAAAATGAAAACAGATAATAATTCCGTCCTTGTTATACAGTACCCAATGTCATGTTTATTCATACTTTTTGACCCATATACGATTATCTTTTCTTCATTATTGTCATCTCTTTGCGATAAAACAGCGCCAATCAAAACTAACATCGGTATCTAAAATGAACGTTTTATTAAAATCCTGATGGCATAGTAATGGTGCACTGATCAAACTATGTTTTAACTCGTCAAAAGCTTTTTCACATTGTAATATCCAAATAATACTTTTGTTTTTACCTCCAATCAAAGATTCCAATGGCCTAGCTATTTTTGAGTAGTTTTGAATACATTTTCCATAGTAATTATACAATCCTAAAAAACTCCTAAGACGTTTCACACAATTAGGCTGCTTTAAATTTTAATTGTTTCAATCTTAGAATTATCTGTTTTGATACCTTTTTCATTAATTATATGCCCAAGAAACTTTAATTCAGATACTAAGAACTTGCATTTCTCAGGGTTAATTTTTAGTCTAAGGAAAAGTTTATTTATTCTTTCTTTTTGTTCTTCAATAGTTTTCGAAAAGATCAATATGTCATCTAAATAGACTAATGCTTCATTCCACATCATATCTCCAATTATTAATGTCATAAGTTTTTGAAACGTTGATGGTGTGGCAACTATTCCAAAAGGAATCCTATTAAAACAAAATTGGCCCTGTCCTGTAGAAAATGCTGTTTTCAATTTACTCTCTTCATCCAATTCAACTTGATAATAGGCATTTCCTAAGTCGATTGACGAAAAATATCTGGCCCAATACAAAGAATCGAGCATTTCATCAACATTGGGAATTGGAAAAGCCGGTCTAACTGTATTTGAATTTAAAATCCTAAAATCCATACACATCTGAATTTCAGAAGTTCCCATTTTTGGCACACATACCATTGGTGAATTCCAAGGTGATTCGCATTTCTCTATAATTTTATTTTCTTCTAGGTTTTTAACAATTTCCTCTAGTTTTTCCTCATAATGCATTGGTTGTCGCTTAATTGGTATTGGGTTGCAATTAGTTTCTATTCTGTGCTTTAAAATATCTGTTTTGCCTATATCCCATTTATTGTACATAAAAATATCTGAGAATTTAACAACTATTTCATATATCGGATTGCATTTTTCTATTTTCAATATTTCATTCATAAATTTATTTTTATTATTTACTTTTAAATTATTACCAAATTTTGCTTGCAAACTGAGGACATTTTCATTACAAAATTCAACTAACTTAATATTTAAAGAATTCAATATATCTATTCCTAGAATTACTTCTGGGTATATTTCCTTAGCAACGAAAAATTCTCCAGTTATTTCTTTATTGTTAAACTCTAAACTTAGTGAAACTTTCCCTAAAATCCCTAACATACTACCGTTTACGCAAGATATCTTTCTATTTCCTTCATTAAAAAATTTAAATTCAATTTTTCAGCAATCGATTTGAATAAAACACTTGTTTTTGCTCTTGTGTCAAATAATGAATTAAAAGTCACATTATTTTATTTAACATTATTAAATGGTCTACCATCTACATTACAATATCCTATATCATATATATCTTTAATAAAATTAACACTAGGTAATTCAATTTAGAGTTATTGGAAATTTTTTATATGTAAATATTTAATGATATTATTTATTAAAAAAATTAAGAACTAGCTATAAAAGCTTTAAAAACTTAGAAATTTTATATTTTTTGTATTTTTAATTTTAGAGGTATTAAATTCCAGGATAAGGGTTATTTTTATTGATAAGGGTTATTTTTATAGTCGAAAATGTTTTCATTTTATTGAATATATACTTCGCAGCAAAAGACTTAAATTATCATTTAATTGTTTAACAAATAATAATAATAATAACAATAATAATAATAATTATAATAATAATATTAATAATAATAATAATAATAATAATAATAATAATAATAATAATAATAATAATAATAATAATAATAATAATAATAATAATAATAATAATAATAATAATAATTACAACAATTCTAAAAAATCTAATCGTTCGTTATCGTTTTTGTCATAATATTTGAAAATTAATCCTGCTCGAGCAACTCTGGTCATATTGGAGTGTTCTGATGCCAAATCCATGCATATACAGCCGAATAAAAAGTTTTCATATATTAAATACATTTCTTTAGCCTCTGATAGAATTCTGGAACATGGACACAAATAGAAATATTTCTTTAAAGTTGATTCAAAATAAATAAATTAATGTTTATTTTAAAATCAATAGAGTTTGATTTAGAGAATATCTTAGACATGAGTAACTATGATTCTATTAATGTATTCTCAGGAATGATAATTATAATTAATAATATCTAAAGCAGCATTAGACCAACATATAATGCAAAGAGTCACTTTAATATTAGAAAAGTGATAATCTTATGTATTACTATTGCTTCAGTTATTTGACGCCTGTGATTCATATCAAACACCTTCACATGGAAAAATTACACTTTTTTACGTAGTATAAGAATAAAATAATTTCCACCATTTTTATCGTCACCAACATTATTTATTCAATAATTCTTAACATGTGCGTAAATTATTCAAATAAATTGCATCATAAACCCTTAACATCAGTTTTGCTATCCCTGTCAAAAAATCCCTACTTTATTTTTCTACCTGAATTCTCATTGGAATCGCAATATCAACTCATCCATTGAATCAGTACTAAAGTCCCAAAATAATTTCTGGTTTCATCAAATATAAATTCCTGAATAATACTGAAATTACTACAACATTCTAACATATGCAAATTATATAACAAAAAGCACTACATCAGTCATAAATCAAACTAATACTCTACATACTGTCCAAGGTTTTTAGATCTTAATTAATATGCAAGTAACATATAATTCATCTATCAGACCAGGGTTTCCCAAACTATGTTCCGCGGATCCAAAATAAGTGTTCCGCAGAGCCTAAATAGATATTTCGCAAAAATTTGGAGTAAATTTAGTAAATTGAACATGTTAGGGATTAGGGTTTCTGAAAAACAGTGGTTTTCAAAAAACAGCTGTTTAACTGTTTCTGATTTTTAAAAAACAGCTGTTTTACTGTTTTTAATTGTTTTTACTGTAAATAATGTAAGGAAAAAAATTTTTTAATATGAAATTAAAGCCTTTTAATTATTTATTTGATTTATTATAATAATATTTCAAAAAGACCAATGCTTGGAGTGATTTATCTGATAGACGAGATCGAATTTTTGTGCAAAAACTTGAGGTGACCGAAAAAACGCGTTCTACGTCCGTGAAAGTGGGTTTGATGGTCAAAATGGCATTAAAGAGTTTTTGTAGGTTTTCAGTTCGCTGTCCAGTGTTCTTGAAAAGTGTAAATTCCGACTTTAGCCACCTGACAGCATCATTAGCTGGCGTGACTGTAGTTTCACTTTTTGAAGCAAAGCATTTAGTTCCTCCTGCATTGATAAATTTACAGATATTTCTTCATGAGGTAATTGATCGCCAGTATCTTCGTCAGCAACTTCAAATAGTCGTTTTGCAAGACTTCCTGCAAAATTAATCGTGTTTCTCGAAGGCACAATCGATGGATCTTTCAGGCTGCGTAAGAGATTCATTAGGTCGGGATTGAGTCTTTCACCAACTCGCTGCTTTAGATTTTCCAGTAATTTCTCTGCAATTTCATTTTTAATGTTCGATAGTTTTGTGAACATAAAATTTAAAATTGTATCCGCGCTCATTAAAGTTGAGTCCTCTCTGCTAAGATTCTCTACTGCTAGCTTAACTGGCTCCATTACTGCTAGCAATGATTTCAGAGCGCCAAGATCAAAGTTTTCAATCAGATCCTGAAAGAAATCCTGAAGAGTCTCACGAATTGATGCTTCGGTTTTAATTAACGGTTCAAGCATGTTGGGATTGAATTCCAGCGTGTTTTCACATCCAGATGCACTTCAATTTCTCGAGAGTGAATTTGTTTGATTTTTGATTGAAGCACATGATTTCGAACAGGCGAATGTTTGAAGAATTTGACAATCTTGCGAGACTTTTTGAGTATTTCATGATAATCGATCTCATTATGGTTTTCATTGATTAATTCAAAATCGGTTGGTTCATCAAAATTATCTTCCTCATTTTAATCTTCATCAATGATGATGGGTTCTTCAATTTCTGATTTCTTTTTGTACAAAGTGTCATATACTCCAAGGTGTAAACCGTGATTGAGACAGAACTGACCGATAACATCAATGAGTCTGATAAATCTTTGATTAACTGCAGCTCCATCCTTTGTGGATCCAACCAAATCTTTTTCCATTGAAATACCAAACGATTTGAGATGATATCGAAGAATTTCAATCATGCTAAGAGCGTTGCAAGAACCGAGAATGCGCACGAGGCCTGTCTTATAAGTTTTATTGGAATCTCTTTCATAGTCATGAATATTAATTCCGAAATATCGACGACCACATAAAGTTGTAGCCTCATCGACAGTCATGCTGAACTTGATACCTTTCGCAACCTTCGCTTGAATCTCATCAACCATTTTCTTCTGTTTTTCTTCAAAATCATCGTGCAATAGTTTCATGACATCAGTTTCATTCGCAGGCAATTTGTGACCATCGCGTGTTAAGGATTTTCTAATGAACTTATTTCTTGTTATTGCTCGAATAGTTACTCTATCCGTTGCCATGTCTGACACAATTTCTTTGAGAGATTCTCGTTCAAAAAAGTCAGCAACAGTTTTTTGTCTCTTTTCGGTCTGAATTCCATTCTTGGATGTGCTTGGTTCCCCAGCCTGATCAAACTTGATGCCATGCTGCTGTAGATGTCTCTTTAAAGTTGTCGTTGAATTGCCAGAGCACTTAATTATGCTATTGCATCGATTGTATTGACCTTGAAGTTCTTTTGTGTGCGGATTCCGTCGTTTTGTGGCAAATTCCCAAACAGAAGCCATTACTAATAGAAAATTAATCATTTAAAACAAATTAAAATCGTTGATTTATTACCGAAAATAATTAAATCAGTAAAAATATTTATTTCAGTAAAAGTTGCAATGCTTATTTTATAATGTGAAAATAAACACAAACCAGTGCTGTTCATTTATATATAAGTGGTGCTATGTCTAGACGTCTAGACAATGCATTGACTGTTGACCTTGAATGGAAAGCGGTCGCGTTGTGTGGCATGTTAAGCAAAGGCTGTCCATTGATTTGCCTAGCATATGACGCGAGATAAATGATGCGTAAATAACGGGTTAAGACGATTAAATGACGCGAGACAGGTCAATTCAGAAAAAATTGAGAAAAGAACGCTGAATGACGTGTTTTCTGGTTCTTAATGACGGGAAACCCGTCATTTTTTTAACAGTGAACTTTAAGTTTTACTGAAAAACAGTTAAAAACAGTTATGAAAAAACAGCTGTTTGCTGTTACTGTTAAACAGTATCCAGAAACCCTATTAGGGATATTTAAATAACTAATTTATAAATAAAATATATATTGTATTATAAGTATCAAATACTATTATATAGTAAAAGTATAATAAGTATAAATGCTGGCACGCATAATTATCATTATTATTAAATTAATTCATTCGCCATGTAAATTGGTTGTTTCAATAATACCAAATTTAGGCAATCAATTTGTATTTTAATATATCTTTAGACTTCAATTATTAACATAGCGACTTTGGCAATGATCAATAAAACGATCCCAGATATTTACGATGGCAGGGTCGATGTAGAAGTTTTTATTAGAGAATGTAAGAGGTATTTCCAATTATGTGGACTAGAACAATCCAGTCAAAGTATGATGATCAAATGTTTGATCGCAAGAGAGTTGTTGCCAATTTATGAAGCAATTGAAGAAAATGAAACTTGTTTTGAAGACAGACTGAAAAAAGCTTTCAAGAAGCCAACAACGTTGATAGGGGATTTTCTAACCCTCTGCAATTATGAAAAGAACAATGATACTGCCACAGTATATTTCGAAAAAATATAAAAGATGGTTGACCAAGTTCTGAAGCACAAATGGGACATGAAAGAATTAATGTCTTATTTTTTGGTCCATTGTATCAAAGACAAGGATACACAGAAAGAAATAAAGATGAGAGATAATTTTCGCACTATATATACTCTTTATTACAATGATCGCCGAAAATCCACCTTTACATAAATAAGATGTTGCAAATAGAATTACGGTTCGTTTAGGTTTACCACAGAGCGTCGGATATCCATCTTTTATTAATATCCAAAAATCAGGAGGTTCGATGTTGCCAAACGTTGTCTTCAATGTACTATCGCAAGACTGGGCAATTTTATTCTTCTAAATAAGTGAATTCAGATGTAGCTTTGGCTCTAAGTGGTCTTGAATACATCTGAATTTTTCGATATTATCTACTCGAAAATAATACTTAATGTGAGGTGTTTTCAGCTGAGAATTAAATATTTCAATGATTTATCAAAATAATTTTAAATTGTAAATAATTGACTATTAACCCTTTAATGCATATGGACTTAAATAAAAGTCCATGAAGAAATGACTCGTAAAACATATCCATGATGATGTGACAAAGCAGAAAATGTGTTGTATATTAAGTATGGGAATAGTACAACATGAAGTAACGATATGTAGGACAGATAATCATTTTTTATATAATATTTTATGATTAACATTTGTTTAATTAATGTAAAATTTTGGAAAATTTTAAAACGCTGTTTACGTGGATTTGTATAGGTAAGAATGATTTATTGTCATGTTATTATGAATTCTAAAGCTGCTGTAAGACAAAATAAAGTAATTCCAAACAAATTAAATGGCGCATTTGTTGGAATGCAATGTTTTACTGATGGACTTTAATATAAGTCAGCATGCATTAAGGGGTAATTAAAAACCAGTAATTCATACTTTCTTTATCTTTTACATAAACTCATACATTAGGGGGTGGGTGGTAGGGAGTCCCCTAACCCCAAAACCCAACCCTAAAAATAATTTCGGACCATTCATATTTTATTGTTTACATACTATTTGCATATTTCAAATTAAATTTTACGAATTACTTTTACTTATTGCAGGCAAATGAAACCTCCACAACGTAAAGCTAAAAGTATAGCTCAAATGCGATTCGAAAAGAAGAAACGAGTTGCTGATACGCATTTGGTATTACCAACAGCTGAAATAAGTGACATTAGTGGCGATGAAGAGGAGGAAGAGCTGATAGATATTGAGGCACAACACCTTGCTGAGTACGAGTTGGTAGATATAGATGAAGATGAAAATGAAGAGGCGCCTGAAGAAGATCTATATGAAACACTGCGTGAGGAATATAGATGGAGGAAGCATGCTCCAGCTGAGCAGAATACGATGTTTGAGGACATGCAGAATGATGATCATGAAGAAGATAATGACATGTACTCTCCTTACGACTTTGCCAAAAAATTTTTTACCAACGAGCTTATCAGTTTGATTGTGGCACAATCAAACATGTACTCTGTTCAGCAGACTGGCAAATCTGCGTATATTACCAATGATGAAGTGGAAAGATTTATAGGTAAGCGGACTGCAGATTGTTTATATTCATTGACTCGTGCAATGTATTTCTTATCGCATTTCAGGGATACTTCTGGTGATGGGGGTATTCAGACTGCCTCAAAACCGTATGTATTGGAGTCCGAGTACATTCGTTCCCCGAATTGCCAATTCAATGACTAATAACCGCTTTGACGAAATCAAAAGATTTTTGCATTTCAACGACAACGCCCTGTTACCTAACCGTGAAAGCCCACATTATGATAAACTGTATAAAGCACGACCCCTCCTTGATTACATTCGTAAAGTATGCCTCAGTTTGCGAAACACGGAGCATCAGGCTATTGACGAGCAGATGATACCAACAAAGTCACGTAATCCGGTGAGGCAATACCTTCCTAATAAGCCTTCCAAGTGGGGAATTAAGGTTTGGGCTCGCTGTGGTGTAAACGGATTGTTATTCGATTTTGAAATTTACACAGGGAAGGCAAATGCCCACCACAGCGCTTTTGGGATTGGTGGAGATGTTGTGTTAAAACTTTGTAACACCCTTCCAACAAGCGCGACAAATTACAAGTTAAACTTTGATAATTACTTCAGCAGTATACCTCTTCTAATACAACTGCGTCAATTGAACCTATGGACGGTGTGCACTATTCGAAAGAACCGCACAAAAGGTTGTGACAAGTTTTTAGAGAAAGAGACTGCTCTTAAAAAACGTGGAAGAGGGAGTATTGATTGGCGAGTAGAAGAAAATTGCAACGTTCTGGTATTGCGGTGGATGGATTCTGGTGTCGTTCAGCTGGCCAGCAATTACCTGAATGCGGATTTGGGAGAACAATGTGACCGATACAACGCAGAAAAGAAAGTCGACTGCCCCAAAATTGTACAAGTGTACAAGAAACACATGGGTGGAGTGGATTTGCATGATATGTTGGTATCGTTGTATCGGGTGACTTTAAAAACTCGCAAGTGGTATCTTCATCTCTTTTTTTACACATTAAATGTGATGGTAGTAAACGCTTGGATTCTTCACCGAGATCAAGAAAAGCGATTGAAAACATCCAAGAAGAAGCGATACACTGTGTTGAAATTCGTAACAGAGGTTGCCGATTGCTTCCTCTCTGTGGGTAAAACTGTGAAAACTGTGTCTCAAAATAAGAGAAAAAGATCCTTCACGCCAGTTGAAGACATCAGACACGATGGAATTGGACATTGGCCAATTTATCTTTCTAACCAGCAAAAGTGTCGACTATGTATGGATCTCAGGAAAGAAAAAGTTGGACGCACTATGGTGAAATGCTCGAAATGCGACGTTAACCTCTGCTTGACTCATGATCGCAACTGCTTTTATGACTATCACATTAATTGACTGTTGTTTATGTTCTACTACACTCACAGACTTTTCTGGATGCATTGTTAAGTGTTTCCCTTTACTTGTTGTTATTGCTACCCTTAATGCATGCTGACTTACATTAAAGTCCAACGAATAAGTGTACTCAAATGCGTTCTATTTACTCATCGAGGCACAATTGTCCATGAGGATACTCTGAGGAATAAGATTTAAGTCAAAAAACTTGAAAAAACCTCAACATACAATTCCATGCATTAAAGGGTTAAAATAACTTTTAAATAATTTGTAAGAGATTGTAAAAAAATAAGGTGTACGAGGTGTAGCTTGGGAGGTCATAAAGAGGCAGATTGTTACACAAATTTGAAGATAATGAGATATCGGAGAGTCAATGAGAATTTTGGAAGACAACAAGAACGATACGAAGCAGGGAATGGTTATCAAGGAACGAGAAAGGAAACAAGACAAGCAGACAAGAGATACGTAGCATTCATAGACGAACCAAGTGATGAAAGAATAGAAGATAAATACAGAGAATACAGAGAAAGGGATATTGCATAACAAGGAAAGAGCTGCTGGCAATCTATTATCTTTGTCAACACTTCAATCATTATTTATATGGAAACGGTTCATTATACAAAATTTAATTTACAATATATTTTTTGTGTTAAAATAAGATACAGTAAATGTGACATATTAATGAAAATATTTAATTATTCATCTATAATCGTATACAAATACTTGAATATTCGTTTCAATCGCTTCGGATACAAACCCCTGGCTACAGCAAACCCTATAAACTGCGGATAGCACATAACTTGGCACGGATAGGAGTTAATCATAAAATCAGCAAAAACGTAATTTTGAATGAATACGTCGGTATTAGTTTCCAGGACAATTTGTTCAAGTAAAGATTTGTTTTTATTTATTTGATTTGAAGTTTTCATACTTATTGGAATAAGTTTGTATTCAAAAAGATTGGAATCATTATGTCTTTGATCTAAATGATTATATTTCATTAAATTGTGGAAAAAAGCGGCTATTGTTAATATTATCTGTGAATTTAATCAGTCGAAATGTACAAAGAAATCATATTATTTCTAGATTTATCAATTTAAAACAACATAAATCAGCCTCTTTAGTACCACAAGCAATAAACCATAATGTACATCACAGCAAGTGGAGATTTACACATGCGAATTAAATACTCTTCCATTATCTGAAAATGCAAAACTAAAAGTAGAATAGAAGTTGACTGCCACGAAATATCCTGACGTCATGTAACGATAAATCTTTTCTCATAATGAAAATATCAAAATTATTTAAGAAAAATAAATATACGTACAAAATGTTAAAAAGCATTAATTTATACATAACATTACGAAAATGAGTACATATTTTAACCTTTTCGCGACGTACTATTTTCCTATTAAATAAGCCTATAAGACGGACAGTTTTCGAGGTGGTTTTTCTTGTACATTTTATGGCATTTAGCATCATATCAGATTTATCCACTACCATTGCCAGATTCATACAGGACAAATAAAATAACAGACAAGTTTAAACTTGCCTACAAACACAAATAAACATATCTAACAAATAAAACGGAAGTGTCCGGCATTTGTTACTTAAATATAATGAAATCGGATAAATATGGTCTATCACTATTTATCACGATTTTTTTTCACGGGAATATACGGTCTTCGACGCGAAAAGGTTAGATTAGAAAAGGTTAAAATAATTAAATTAATTATTAAATTAATAAAATATTAATGCGGTAAACTAAAAAATAACCATGAAGCAAATCATATTTATTTAAATTAGACATTATTATAACTATAAAAAAATATCAAAAAAATTTTTAATGTACGTAAAGTATGAATTTGACAAGCTTTATAAATGTGTACAATATTATACAAAACAAAATTTAAAGCAAAATTCCTTAATGTCATACAAATTCTTTCATTGATAATAGATTTAGATATTTTATAATCCATTAAACATTTTGCTTAATTATTAAGCCTAAATAGATAAAAATTAAAATTTTCCAAGCTAATATTAAATACACTTTCTTCACAGTAATAAATGCCAGCGCGCTTTTTGTTACTTATACTTCTACCAATAATACAAACCTCAGCTAATTCTTTTTTCTGTTAAACAGCACCTAATATTCTTGCCATTATTAACTGTCTTTCTCTACTCTTTCGTTTATCTTCCTTTCCTTGGGTATTAGCAAGTCTAGCTCGAGCTTCGTTTAACATATCAATTTCATCTTCAGCCATATCAATTGGATCAGGTTTGGTTGGTCTGCTTTCTAGTCACAAATCATTATCATCTGTTCTTAAAGTGTCAAAATCACCAACTCCTTCTTTAGCAGATCTTGTAATATCAATCAAATGAGAATATTGCTGGACACATTGAGCAGCAGTTCTACCTATTATATCTAAAATTGTTCTCTACTGAGTTGGTAAAACCTTTCCTCAATGTAAAGGTTTTTCATTTTCTTCTTGAGTCCACTTTGTCTTTTTCACTCGTACCAACGAGCTTTACATCGCTTGTTTGACTTTTTAGGAAGAAGAGATGCAACTCTGGCCCATATTTCATAATAGCAGCTTTCAAAACTTCATCTTCTACATTAATTCACATACCACCTTTTAATAAACGACCCATTTGAATAAAAATTGACCACAATTTCTTGAACAAACTTTGTAAGCCACTGAATTACACTGTATATTTTACCAGATCCATTATTTTTTATAGTTTTGATTAAAATTATATATAATGTGCAACAGAAAACGGCGATCACCATTTTTATGATTTAAAAATTCTTTCCAATTAATTTTTTTGATACATTGTTTTAAACAAGTCATATTATGCACGAGTGCGGCAATAAAAATTTAATTAGGAAAAAAACAAATTACTCTAGTGGATATCGCTAGGTATGAAAATAACTATGATGTATATTGAACTTTTGTTCTATCATATTATTTTATAATAATAAGATTTGTTTATTGTTATGAAAATTCCAGTGAAGATATGAATTACAATTTTTCAATAAATCTTTTTAAAACTTTAAAAATTCTTTAATTGTTTATTGTCTATTGAAACTATTATTATCTCTAATAATTTTTTTAAAATTATGCTGGAAATATTAAGTTGTTAACTACCATAACTAATCATACTTAAAGTTAAAATAAAATTTATTAATTAAAGTAACTACCATTGGACTCAATATATTCGTACACGGGGCCGTCTTAAGAAATTCGATGCCCTTGGCCTCCTAAAAATAATGCGCTAAAACCAAATATTGTGGTTAGATTGAAAGACAAAATAATAAAAATAATTGATATCAAATGACCATTCGATGATATACAACAATCGAAGCACCGAGAATCTAGAGCCATATCAAATACAGAAATCTAGCACAAGAGGGGAACCCGACAAAGCCGCGCCGATATACATGCGCAATAAAAATAAGTAAAAAGTATATTTATTTATTAGTATTATAATTTTTAAATGAAACAAATAAAAAACATAAAAAAATATTTATAAATCAAAAAACAAAACATTAAAATTAATAAGTAGGATATATTTAAACATAATATTATTAGATAATAATCACATTTAAATTTCTAAATTATGCGCCAACCTTCTTAAATACTCCAACTTATCCATATTACCATATAAAGGCATTAATGCCTGCAGTCTTTTATTTAATTTAATGTATTTACATTTTAAAGCATTTGGTCACCTGAAACCTGCCTTACATCTTTTATTATGATTACTATTTATATTATAATAACTAAACTGCATTTTATAATTATTATAATAATTATTTGCAAATATATATATATATATATTTAACTATATACAGTTGCTATATAGTATATATAGTAATATATTAATTACTAAAACTACCCTATCGCTATTTATATCAATATTTGATTGCTAATCTATATTTCCCTATGATAAGATTCCCCGCCTCATCAAGGACCCCAGCATATAAACCAATGCTAATCTTCTTGAAGAAGGTTCAATATTTGAATTAGTCCCCAACACCAACATCATTTTGTGTCATCAGCGCTGGAGTACCATAGCAAGAAATCTTCTTGTCTTAAGGTTTGCTTCAGAGAAATAGGAATTAGAATATCGGCGAGCGAATTCGCTGGAGCATAATAAACACAGGTTTTATTTCGTTGTCACTCAACAGTACGTTGAGAAGCCATATATTCTGGCAGTTTACACGCTATCTCCAAAGAAACTCCCGCTCTAGCTTACTGGATGATCTGGCGAGGTGTTTCAGCAGTTGTTGTTGCATTTTCCCATATTTCTGTTGCAATCTTCATTGGTTCATTTTGATTTGGATCTACCGCGTGATTATGCTGTGACAACAGTAACTACATCATCTCGGCTTATCTTCACACATCCAGAAAAATCTTTTCTTGAACATTTCCAAGACGCGCCTCCATCAGCCAGTACCTTGTTCTCAGCGATACCGATACCCCTAATGCAAAATATGATTCTCATCCATCAAAGGTTTAACTTCTTCCATGATTAAAATAAATTAATTACTTAATATTATTATTTCATTAAATTTACCAGACCTTTTGTTAATTAAAACGAACCACAAATAGTTAACTGACATAGGCTGTGCTTAGGTTATAAATTACATTATTACATTATCTGGGTGCTGCAAATGACATTCAAGATCAAAATCAGGTTACACACAACAGTAGATACATTTGTAATTTGTTCATTGGGAACCTGGGATCAAAGAAACAACGGAATACTGAGAAAATTGGGATTTAAGAATGAAGAAGTCCGGAATGATCGAAAGAGTCATAAAGGGATCGCGGAAGATCTAAGCCTAAGCACTTTTTCAATTTCTTTTGCTTCTTTGTCTCCAAACATATGTAGAACAATTTCTATGCAAGATAGTATAATTAAATATTCAGCTATAATGTACGGTTTTTTAGCTTTAGCTACTAATTTTGCAACATTGTAGCTAGCTTCTTGAGCACGTCTTGAAACTGTGGTTGCTGAATTCATAAAAATACTTTGTTTTTTATTATCAATTTGCATTCGTTTAAAAAAATCAACACTCTTTTCAGCATAATTGGAATGTCTAGTTTTAAGATGTCGCTGAAGTTTACTTGGCACCATTGTTTCATTTGATAATGTTTCCCGACATATTATACAATGAGGTTGAATACTTCCAGCAATTTCAACACTTGAGAAACCAAGTTTGATGTATTCTTCATTATATTGTCTATTAGCAGTTGGTTTTACTTTTTTCTTTGGAATCTGTTCCATATCAACAACTGTTGATTTATCGCTTCTTTTTAAAAATTTATCCATAATTTAAATTTTAATGATTTTTTACAAAAAATACTTTGCAATACCTATATATGTTGTATAAAATCAATATACATTTTTCTAAATTATTTTTATATTTACCTTTAAACTTAAATATTATAAAGCAAGAGCTTGCGTTACTGGTCACAAAATATAAACTGAATACTAAAAAGAAGAATATAGACATGTGACTATTCATTCACTCTTCAAAGATTTTGCAGAGCCTACTTAATTTTTTTTATTTTTTCAGTTACTGAATTTTCGAATAAAAAAAAATTAATATGTAAATATTAGTCGAACAATATTTACCACTTCAAAGATAATTAGTAAGAAAATTTTTTAAAAATCCACAATTATCTTACGGCACATCGAAAATGTTTCGCGGCACACTGGTTGGGAGGCTATGATCTAAGGCATGGGTATTCAACTAAATATTATGAAGGGCCAAATTTTTCTTATAACGGCAATCGAGGGCCGTATCAATTAAAAAGTAGTTAGTTTTGTAGCGGATTACAAAGTAACAAAAATAAACTGGTTTTAGTGATTGTTATTCTATTACCAAGTATTATAATGTTTACCATTTATTTTTATATTATTATGTATTTTCCTGGCGCATTTTAAATTAATAACTTTATTGCCATTTTTTCTTTTAATTTTTCTGGTGTTAGACGCATTTTCCAAGAAATTTAAATGATCACAGCCACTTAAACACATATTAATTTTATTAAATATTAAGTAAACCCCGTTTCCTATTCAAACTTACAAACACATTTTCAATACTTTGGTGTTTTTTGCAAGTTTTTTTTATTGCAAAACTATCGCAATTTACACGAATTCCCAATTTCTTCTACCGTTAAAACAATAAAAACACTATTTTGATCGGGTTTGAATCTAAATAGACCGCCTTTTGTATACGCATTCCAAGATATTGAAAGGGCCTTTTTCAAATTTCGGCGGGCCTGATCAGGCCCGCGGGCCGCCAGTTGAATATCCCTGATCTAAGGTAATGGTTGTGTCCGAATCATAAAAATGGCACACTAGCGAATTCAACGTTCCAGATTTACGACCAAGCATATTAATTGTGCTCTTGTTCAATTTCATTAATAAATATTTGATTATTGAGACCAGTATTTAATAGTTTCATTTTAATTTAACTTTTTGATAGTATTGGAGTTTAATAGGTAGCGAGGGCAAGGGAAGAGGCATAATAACACCAATAGGATTAGTTTCCAAATCACTGCCCCCTTAAGTTCCAGTACTATCAATTTCTAATGTTAGGCCAATGTTTTTAGAGATCAGCCACAAATAGATTATAATAATATAAATAACGATGGATTGGGACCCGAAAAATTTATAGTCATTAGGTGACCTATGAAGAACCATTTGTTTATGAAATACTCCTCAATAAAATAAAAATTTATACTCAATTAATAATAGCATATTATAATATCGTACATTCGCTCGGATCCTTCAAAGGAAGAATGTTTTCTAATTCATTACCAATGTTATAGTAACCGTAAATATTATGGAATACTTTAAGATTTTCTTTGTCAATCCAAAAACAATTATCAATTTTCTATAAATAATTAAAACACGATTATTACACTGAATCACACTACCAAATGTCGAGGATCAATTGGATCAGTAAAATAAATAATAACATTATATGAAATAGCTCCTTCGATAACAATTCGTTTTGCAAAATATAAATATCCAGTTATTGCTGGCGGCAATGAAACAATCTGTTAAAAATATTAATTTGAATTTCATTATTTTAAAACTTTATACTTTTTTAATTAAATTTTGTGCTAGACTTTTCCCATTGTTATAATTTAAATTTTTTGAAATGAAGAATGGTAGAAAAGCACATTTACAACTGTTTTCTTTACATATGTAATCGGTATCTATTGTATTGACCAATGATAATTTATCCAGAAATGAAATTTGAGACGGTGCACTACTTGGAGTTGATAAATCTACTATGTCATATATGTCCACAAGTAGAACTTCTGATGGATTGCTATTTTTAGGTATAATAATAGCACAAATGTCATTCATTTGAAAAATTGAAATTTATTATCTTAATAATATAAAATTAAAACAAGATTTATACATTAAATTATTTGTTATAAGATAACTTATTTTATATACTTATTTTATAACTTATTTTATATACACATTCTTCGCCTAAATACAATATTAACCTTTTGCGGACGGAATTAATTTTAATAAGTAGGGTTCCATATGGTCGATAATTTTTTCACCGAGAAAGGGAATTCCGATTTGGTTTATTTTTTTAAAGTTTGGCCATTATACCTTTTTGAACATCTGGTCTACCGTCCGCAAACCGTTAAGATAATTTTAAACTGATTTCGTCAAAATAACTAGTTATGGTACAGTCATACAAACTAAAATTCTTGGATACATTGGACAAGATCAAATTATTGACACTGTGGGCTGACCCAAGACACTAAACAAGATAAACTTGTTAGCATTGTGAGTTGACCTAATTACAACTTTCTAGCAACTGACCTACAATGCCGAATGACTATTTTTCTTCTCTCGTAGTCTCCGTGATGAAAATATTAAGTATTGTAATTTTCTCGTGCGATTCGATGACATGCAACCCATGTGATCGGAAAATGTAGAGCATTTGATACTGGATTTACATTTCCCTAAATTTCATTGACTGACAATAGGACTTAGGTCATATTACTACTTTCCGCTAAACACGTCTCATGAAAATCTCGGGGTGACGGGTGATCATATTACTAGTCAATAGATGAGAATAAGTTATAGTTGGCTCATCTTTTTCACACAAACACGAGAATCTAATTATATACACATTTGACACATGTTATCAAAACGATCTCAAAATCAATATGGCATCATGAATAAATTAATACGATTCGCACTATGATTTTATTGTTCAATTGTTTAGTTTTGACATTGATCATACGAGTAGGTAGTCATCAGGATCAAAATTGATGTGACATTAGTTCATTGGTCGAACCACTTTCATTTCCAGCTGGAGTGGTCAGATTGATAGTAGTATTGTCGAGACTTTCAGTCTATTTCCTTCATCTTTTCCTAAGACGTCGAAATCTTTTCGGCTTACATTTCCCAGTGGTTTTACCTTCTTCTAAAGCCAGTTTAGTTTTCCTAGATCTCTTAAATATTGAGTTACAGCTTTAAAGGTTTTCAAATATTTTGGAAGCGTACGGTTTTAGAATTTTATATTTCACTTCAAAATTTTGTTATTTTCCTCTCGATCGAGTTCGCTTTAAAAGCAGTCCGTTAAACCCGGCGGCGTCACTTTTTCAATTTCAAGCCAACTCCACTATTGTTAAATGAACAACCGACAACAACATAAACCTGTATGATTTAGTTTTCGAATTTTATTGTATTAAAAATTTCTTTCATTTATGTATAATATGTTTATTGAGCGCTTTTAATTTTAATTTTGATTTTTATAAATTTTTTGTAATAAGTGACTACTAAAACTCAACGCCAATTTTGATATAATTTGAAAATTTAATTCAATCTAAATGTTTTTCAATCACTGATTTTTTCACCCTTCAGAAAGCATCTGATTAAAATAAGAAAAGAGCATATAAAGAAGAATTCTAAATTACGGTTTTACACAAATAGAAGATAAAGACGTAATGAAACCACAGTGTGTTGTAAGCTTAAGAGTGCTGACTACCGCATCTTTCAAAAAAAGTCAAATAAAACACATAATTTGCATTTGTATCTCTTCTCGAAACCACGGGAAAATTTTGTTAATTTGGATACATCTGTCAAAAGGCAAAGATTAAATAGTAAATTCCTAGGTATCTTCGATCGACGTATAGAATCAAAGGTTGGCTTTGAAGTAGTCTGGTTGATTTACCGAAACAAAAAACAATATACTAATGGTGATGATTTGATTAAACCGGGCCCTGTGAAAGTGGCAGAAATCACGTGTGGTCAAAACGAAGTGGATAAACTGAATGCAGTGCCTTGTCTGCATGAATAGTAAAAGAAAGAATTTCTATATTGGCAGAAAACGTGAATGAACAAATTATTTTCTCACTAAAAGAAAGTAAATATTTGTTATTAAACTTGATGAGACTACAGATGTCAGTAGCAATTCACAGCTAATGGTGTATGTTTGTTACAAAGAGCCAAATGTAATTAAAGAGGAATTGTTATTATTATTTGTTCTCCTCTCGAATTAAGATCTCGTGGAATTGACGTGTATAATAAAGTTAATGAGTACTTTAATAATGAATGCATTGATTTAAAGTGAGAAAACTGCATTGCAGTGTCAGTTGATGGAGTTCTAGGCATGTTGGGTCATATTAATGGATTTTCGGCCTTCATAAAAAAATAATCCGAAAATTAAAATAAATCATTGCATGATCCATCGCCAAGCACTTCTTGCGAAACATTTTGAACTACACTGAAAGCCGTCATTTACGATTTCACCAAGATTATTTATTTTGTTAAAGAAAATGCACTAAACGCGGGTTGCGCCAAACTACGAGAAAAAGAGGAAAAGAATCTGCCCAATTATTTGTAACGGAGAAACATCTGAGAGAGGTTTTCAAAGATCGATGAAAACGTTCAATCATGCCGTTGGTTTGAGGGTGTTATGTTGTTGTATATATGTTTAAAACCGAATTTTTAAGATAGTGAGTGGAATAGGCCACTCTCAAATAGCGTGGCCTGATCTGCTTAAATGTGATTTTTTTGCAACATTTTCGGCTGTAATATTTGAAAGCGTGACGGCTTCATGCCATCTAGATTTCTTATCAATCATAGTGATGTAGTTTTTCTTTGGAAGAGAGTAATGGGCCCACTAGGTCGACGTAAAGAACATCGAATCGGAAAAATCGGTGAAACGGACAATGAGAGGTTTGACATGTCGAACAATTTTGTTCTTTTGACATTCTAAAAATTTTTGACACCAAGTCTTTATATCTTTCTGCTTGAATGGCAAACTACAACGCGTATGAATCAAATCGTAAGTATTGTGAATGTCTGGATGATGAAAATTATGAATTGACTCAAAAGCTTTTTTCTGAGTTCTAAAGGTAGAAAAGGACGGGGCAGCCAGTAATTGAAATGTCGTAATATACTCGATCTATAAGTTTTGTGTTTTCTTTGAAGTAAGGCAAATCTACTTGAGGTAATTTATAATCGAGCATTTTTAATTCTGGGAAGATAAAAGTTCTAGATATTGCTGAGATGTCTGGTCTTGAAAAAAAATCAGCTACTACGTTTTGTTTGTTGGAAATGTGCTGTATATTGAATATAAACTCTAAAGGAAAAGCAATCTGTCTATGTTGTCTCAGTGAAAGAGTCTTTAAAGTTATAAGATGTATCAGAGGCTTGTGATCAGTAAGAATGGAAAAATAGAAGAGGAAAAAATACACATTTTTTTATATTTAATTTTTAATATTTAAATATCTGATAATTAATAATATATTTTGTATGATAATTATGATATTGTGACCAGAACATTATGCCTTTCTGTTTTAAATATAATTTTGACTTAAAATTTCTTTAATCAAACTGAACGCTTTGAAACCTCTCGGAATGTTTCTGTTATTCGTTAAGGCAGTTCTTTGATTTCTATTTCAATATTATAAGATTAATGAAATTCATATTTTCTATTTATCAATTCGTAGATTGTATAAATACATATTTGTCAGGAAACTCTATAATTACTCTTATATCCGTTCACTACCATCGTTATTGCGTCCTGTCAACATTTATACGTCCACCCGAATGTCAAATTATCATTTCTACCATTGAGGACGTTACCATTCGAATATAGATTATTTGATTTCATTTTTAGATGTTTTGATCATGAACAATCGTAAATTTATTTATTTATGGAACATTTTTCTGGCTCTCTGTGTTATATATTTTCTACCGGTGAGGTATTTTGCCTTTTTTATTCATATTTTATTAATTAACTGATATTTTCAAACCCTGTGGACTTTCCATCTGTTCTAGATTAACTTTCAGTTGAATTAAGATTCATACTTCCTGAGCTTACAAAACGACAAAAGTTATGAAATTTCCTCTGTTTTGTCGAGTCTTGGTAAAACTAAAAGCAGTTTATTTTCGAGTCAACGATTTATATTTTAATTTTTTGCACGAAATTTAACATAACACATATGTATTAATCTGTACTGATTTGGATAAAATTTGCGACTTTTACCCGTCCGAGGGGTTTATGCGAGAAAATATTGCAATAATTGTCAAAATTTATAAAAAAATATTTTCATTCCGATAAATTATTTATGAAGCCAAGCAGCTTCCACTTTTACAAATATCTTCATCGGCAACTTTTTTGATCTTCCAACGTAACACAAATTTCGACTCTGCCTTTGTGTCACATAAAATTAAATTTTGATTTAGTCATAATGAAAATAAATGAAATATCAAAGGAAAACAGGACAAAAGTGAACGAGAAAATAAAAAGATTTTACTGAAAATAATTTTAATATATTTTATATTTTATTTCGTTTCGTTGTTGATATTATTTTATTCATTGAATATCAATTGTTGTCAATCAATTTTAATTATTATCTTAATATTATTTATTTTCGATTGTCAATTACAGAAATCAATAGTTTCATGCCATCGACCGATTACGCAATGTGAGTTTATTAATTTGATTGGTTTATTATGTTCCCACTGATTGAATACAGATTGCAAAGTCCTAAAATCAATTTGTGGATATGGAACAGTGACGAAAGATAACGAGTCATGTATTCAATGGAAACAATCACAGTATAAAGATACCAATAAAGAAATAGAAAACACAACGATATGTTACGGAACAAAAACAAAACCCTGGTGTGCAACTGATTCTGATTGGAATCGCTGCAAGCCAATCAAATGCCAGCAAAAAAGTCTGTAGAAATGATTAATTCTTATTGCTTAATGTGGAATTCAGCCGATCTCTGCCAATTGGATATCAAATGGAATGCGACCTCCTCATCAATCACCATTAATCTCCATACAAATTCAACATATCATGGAATATTAGTTTTGTATTATTTCCATGGCAGTCAATGTATAACTGATTCAATTTGCAATAATTGCACAGCAGTAATTAATTTTATTCATTATAATTATTGAGTTATTTGACTAGATAAATTCTGTGAAAAAATCTCATTTCAGCAATTGTAAAGATGCATCACTTTCAGAAATGTCCAAAACATTTGCTCATGTACAAGACCTGAATGAGAACACAATGTACAAATTCTATCTGATCCCTGTGATTGACATTAAAACAATCGGATTGATGAATGAATTGGCATTATGGACGAGTAATTTTTGCAGTTTTTTGAAGAATTTTGTTTATGTAAATATTTTAGGATCAAATACTCCAAGAGACATTGAAATAATTAATAAAACGTCAAGTACAATGACATTGACTTGGGTCATTTTAAATTCAACTAGTCATGGATCACAAAAACGTTATAAACTGATTGTCAAAGATGGGATTAGCTACAATATCACAACATCGGCTAATCATCATACCGTATCCAATTTGCAGCCATGCTGCGAGTATTGCTTCAGTATTGTTGCAATCAATGAAATAGGAGAGGAATCAACCGAATCATCAAGATTCTGTGGAAATACGACAGCACGTAAATCAATGAATTTCATAGATTTGTTATTGAAATGCTTGAATAGAGATAAATGCTATAAGAATATTGTCAATTACGCGCCATTCACCCGTATCGAGGATTATCAAATGGCAATACAACAATACTGATCAATGTTTGGTGAAGTTCACATTGAAATATTGGCCAGCAAATCAAACGGATCGATATAAATTGAAAATAACGAGTAATTTTATTTTTGGATATTTTATATTTATTGATTTTATAGGAGATAAATTTGTGGAATTGAATGAATTTGGAAGGAACGAAAAATATTCTGTGAGTGTGAGAGCAGAGTCAATTGGAGAAAACGGAACGTTTACTGATCCACAAAGTTTCTTCACAGATCCCCGTAAGTGTCACCCATTTATTTATTTGAATGTAAATTGTCGGATTATTAGAAAAAAAAATTTCCGATTATATAATTATGTATTTTATTATATATCTATCATTGAATATATATCTGTAGGTCAGTCACATATAAATATCTCTTAATTTCAAAGATTTTTAAAGTTTTTGATGCAAAGATTAATCACAAGTTTTGTCATTACATAATTTTCATGGGATCAATATTTCTGTTCTAGTTTCTAAAATTTATTTTGACAAAATAAACTAAATTTGAAGTAAGTAACAGGTGGCTTATTTCGTATTGTTTGGCATCGTTTTTTGGGTTGAACTTGAAGATAAATTGCGAACAGAATTTAGGAAACCGAGGTCTCTGATGATAGATTTATTGGATTTGGTGGGATGTTCCTGATTTCCGAGAAACACAAAGTGATAAAAAGAGATGAGAGATAAATAACAGAATCAATAAAAATTAAACAATTAAAGTAAACAAGGTTGTTCTTAATAACAAGTACAAATAGAGAAGTAAAAACAAAATCGAAGTTTAATTTGCATATCTTTATAGACTGTACGAGATTAGGTAAAGGGATCATAGGGGGAAACCGAGAAATGGCGTCTTCTAAGAATTATTTATCTCAAAAGCTCTCAGAAATAATAGAAAAACTGGAGATGACTGAAGGGAATGTACTGAAGGAATATAATCTAAACTAAAGTCAATATTAAAAAGAGAGTTTGAAGAATATAAATCAGTAATATATCGATGTTTGTTGATACTCGCAAATTTTTAGCACTGCCTTTTTTAAGTGAAATTCAGTTGAAAAAGGCAGTGCCGAAAATTCGTGAGTATCAACAAACATCGATATATTACTGATTTATAGTCTTCAAACTCTCTTTTTAATAAATTCAATGGAAAAAATAATCAGTGGTGAAATTGGAAGAAATAAAAGTTCTTATAATAAAGTCAATATCATTTGGTGCAATTAGATTGCAGACTATAAAAGGAAACAACCTAAATCAAAGCACAGAAGTTGTAAAGAAAATAATGATACAGAATTTGGTATAGTAAAAAAGAAGTTAGAAGAAAAATGAAAGAGAGACATAATTTTAAAAAGAAATGACAGACGAGAAAATAGAATTAAACAAAACACACGGTGAATTACGAGGTTATCAGGGAAAGCATCGTCAGATCGAAGAAACGATTGAAACAAATTGAGATTATCGAGCATAGTCAAGTTAAAGCCAAGAAAGAAATTAGATCGAATTTATTGATCATCGAAACCAGACACGGTAGTCAAGTAGTCGTGGATTTTAAGTTGTATTGTAAGTGTGCTATTTCTCCCGAATGGATGCAATATGCACTCAAGTCATTGTTGTAATATTGAATTATTTTCGTATCGCTGTAAATTGATATTAAATTGTGTTAATCAATTAAAGTTAATATTATCTGGAGTTCGTTATTGCTGTTTAACAATTCACACTTTGGAATCAGGTCAATAATTGGTAATATTTCATTTCACCTACAACCCAAAAAGAATAGAAACAATAATAGTAAACAGGAAATTTCACAAATGAGAAAATTAACAGCTGGTTAAAAGTCATTGAACCGTTGATATTTCTATGATAATAATAATAGTATAATAATAATAATAATAATGATAATAATAATAATAATAATAATAATAATAATAATAATAATAATAATAATAATAATAATAATAATAATAATAATAATAATAATAATAATAATAATTTGTTAAATTATCATTCTATGTAGTTAACGATTCTCCTGTTATCAAGCACTTCACCGTCGAGAACGAAATGAATGCAATTAAAGTCTTCCTGGGAATAGATTCTAGGAATTCGATTGAAACTTCCTATTTCATTATACGCATCATTGATTCTCATAAGAAATGTATAAACTCAATCCAATTTCAATACACAAATTCATATAATGTACTAAGTCAACTGAATCATTTTTATATTAATTAATTGTTTCTACATCCAGTTAAGTTTCACTAATGAGCAACAGAAGCAGCTAAAAGATTTACAGAATTGTGACAAAAGATCTCCAGGATATTTTACTCAGTCAAATTATTTAAATTTGACAGCCGTGTATATTGTACATCGGTTATGGATGAGGGAAAATATAACCGTAGAATGCTACGCAATTAATTCTAAAGGAATTCATCAACTTCAGAATTTATCGAATCTAATTGTTTATGAATTTAATATTCAGAGTATTTCTATTGGTTTATTTATTATAATTTATCACCAATAGTAAAAAGCGTTTATATTTTAACTTTCGGGTTAATTGCATTCATATTCTTATTGGTCATCATCTGGCTTTTTCGGCACCAATTCAAGAAAATTAAATTTGAAAGGTGATTACTATATTTTTGAATAAGATTTTATTATTATTTAGGAAATTAAATGACATTTCGGTGTATTTTAAAAAGAGGTTTTTTAATTTGCAAATTTATAGTAAAACTCTTAACATGTTAACAGATATTCAATTGAAAATGCCAACAAAATGGATTTACTATCTTCAAGGTATATTTTCTTTGAAGCAGAGAAATACTACATCTATTCCATAAAACATTCGATTTGTATAAAGCTTAATCTAGATCAGTGTTTCCCACTGTGAGGCATCACGCCTCAGAAGTAAGGCACCGCGCTTCAGAGGTGGGAAACGTCAACAATAATCAAATCTTTCACATATCTATTTTTTAATATAATATGCTCATTCACAACTAAATATAACAAAGGGCATAAAGCAATTTAATCGGCCGTTATTTTTGCATATTGACAATACTGACAAGTTTGACAACTACTTCGAAGGTGGTCAGTGGGGTCGAGAAACACTGATCAAGATGAATGTTTTGTTATTCTAAATTTGTATTTCCAGCAGTATTTTATTATTTATGAGGAAGTTGATAGATTCTTATAGATTTAATTAGAAATTTTGATAAATTAAAAAAAATATTTTAAAAGAAAAACTGAAATTTGTTTAAATAACAAAAATAAGAAGAGACAAGTTTTTTTGAGTGTATAATTTATTAAATAAAATTTATGGAATTATTTAGCAATTTCAAAACAGATATTAATGTTCTAACGGATGAGAATTCAAATATTATTTTTATTATTATAAGATTTTTTTTCAATTTTCACCACTGATTTCATTTTAATTGACATTGTATTTATTCAAAGACCTGGCTATCAATCAGTAAATATATCAAGAAACATCGATATTTTTACTGATACATAGTCAAGTTTTTAATAAATACATTATTATTATTATTATTATTATTATTATTATTATTATTGTTATTATTATTATTATTATTATTATTATTATTATTATTATTATTATTATTATTATTATTATTATTATTATTATTATTATTATTATTATTATTCAAAATCTTATGAAGACAAGATGAGACAAATTAAGAATGCCTTTTCTTATAACCAAGCACTTGAGCGGTGAGCAAAGCTCAAGTTTATTCGTTAGATATAACGAGTGTGCCATCCTCAAATTATTATCTTAATATTTATTGCAGCTCACCGAGATGTTAATTTTTTGAAATCTAATATCCGTAAAGGATAAAGACATTCCCCACCTTCAAAATATTAAAATATACAAATTAAATAAGCTCTTCTACGAATATTATACATCATCACAAATATATTTATTTAAAGTTTAATATTAAAGTTTAACATTAAAGTTTAATACTTAAAATTTAGGTACATTATAAATTTAGTAAAATTAAATTAATTAGATGAAAAATTATATTTACATTTATACAATAAATTTTCTTCATTTAACATATTCATTTTTCTTAAATGCATATTAAAATTTATTTACATATAATTTTATTATTTATGCATCTGGTTTATATTGATGCTGTAGTATGAGTCATATTGACAACATGTTTTCATTTAAATTATAAACTTCTGGGGTGTAGTAGATTAGTAGTTTTGGGTAAAACTGCCCCATTTTGTGGATCATCATCGTTTCTAAAGGTAATTAAAGTTACCATTTAATATGGGAATTTTGTTCAGGTCGAGTTTAATTGTATCTGAGCAACATAATTTTAAAAATAATAACAAAAATAGCAGATAATTAAAACAAGTTTATTTATATATTAAAAATTTTTATTAATTTATTGCAGCCATAACAATATTTTTACACATTTTAATTATGGTAATTGAATGTCAATTTTCTTAAAATTATTGATGAGTGTTGAAAATATATTGAATTATCATAATATTAATTAAAAGGACCATAATCACAATGTACTCGTTGACCATAATTTTTAATCCTTTGTTGCAATTTGATGAAATAATGGTCAATTTTTAAATGAATTAGGGTAAAAGGTTTTGAAAATCTTAATAGTCACACGTTTAAAACTATACAGATTCTGATATTATTTCCTTCATTAACCACTTGCCGGGCGCGCGCTCAAATATGAGTGCAAAAAATGTGTACCATTTCGGGCGAGCGTTGACATGTGAGCGCAAACTCATATAGAAAAAATAATGAATACAAACTCGGAAAATTAAAAAAAAATATATTTACGTTATATTTTGATTATATACTATTAATTAATGATTTTAAAAATAGTTTTTTTTGACCGAAAACATGAAAAAAATCGCCCGGCAAGTGGTTAATCATGCACATAACTTATATTTGCATTGTATTGCTGAGTCATTAATGTGCGAAAACATAAACTTAATAATTTCATTAAAAATTATGATTAATTCATTCATTGGAACCAATTACTGTTACAAGTCACCGACATTATATTAAATTCATAATTTAATCGAGTCACTGTTGCTACTGTTAGGCCTTTTATCCGACAACGTCATTATGAGGAAGATGAAAGATTCTAAATGTTTTAATTAGAAATTTTGTTAAATTTTAAAAATATTTTTATCGAAGAATATTTTAAAATAAAGATTGAAATTTGTTTAAATAAGAAACAAAACAAAAGATAAGTTTTGAGTGTATAATTTATTTAATAAAATTTATGGAATTATTTAGTGATTTGCAAACAGATATTAATGTTCTAAAGGATGAGAATCTTAATATTCATAATAAACATGAATATCTACTTTTCTTCAACCATTCTAAAATTTAAAAATAACTAAATGGAGTTTTAAAATTGTAACTTTTAAAAGTCGAATATTTTCAGTAATTATCTTTTCCAACTATTACCTTAATTAACCAACCTCCAAAGTCTCTTGAAATAAAAAAAAATAAACTTAAGTTTCTTCATTTCATTCAACAAAAGAGGTAAAATAAATAATGTTATCGAAATATGGTTGTCACTGCAAGTTACTTTTTGATCAACTATACCGGAAACCTTGGGCTCATTGTTCTCATCAAAATCACTTATCGAAGCAAAAAGCCACCGTCTAGATTCCACACTCCTAATTACAAACCTCTTTTTTTGTATTTACTTTTAACTATGTTGTTGCTCCTTTTTTTAACATAAAATTATTTTAAAAATTGTTTTCCCATGGAATGGAGGTGAAATGTCGCATTAATAATTTAAAATATTCAAATAATCAAGATTAATTAATTTTAAATCTTTGTCTTAAATTTGACATTGTTACCTCATATATTTACATAATTTATTACTATATTATTTACCATATAATTAAAGCCGCCCAAGCATAATAATCTAGCGATTCATAAGGTTTGCCTGCTTTCCTTTTATTCAAACGTATATGAAACAGCAATGAACAAATTGTATTTACCATCGTTTTTTGTGATTTAATTCAATTCTTCTGCAAATTGTTCTATTACTTTGCAGTGAAATCCCTTGTTCTTGGAGTTGATTCTTAGGTAGATCTTTTTCACGCTTTGATTTCCCTTGTTCTAATTAGTGAAGTTGTAAGTCAGATATTTATATATTTATTTAATATTTATTTATATATTGATAATTATCGATATATATGATTGTTATGTGTGATGAATGAATAAGTTATGATGAATTTCTCAAAATTTGAAAACCTTATTTCTCCAACAATTTATAATATTGTTTGAATAATATACTTTTTGGTTCGAATTTCAAATGATGATTCAACAAATTGTACCGTATTTTAGCGATTATAGTGCGCACTTTTTTTTGTGTATTTTTTTCTAAAATACCGATGCGCATTATATAAGACAGGTCAAAATTCGCTAAAATACGGTATTTTTCAAACTTTTTTTCCGAATCGAGCGCGAAATTTAGGTGCGCACTATCCAGGGGAGCGCACTATATTCGCTAAAATACGGTACATATTCTTTTTATCGTTTTAACAACTAATATAGATAATTAAACATTTAATTTATAATAATTTATTAAATAATAATTTATTCTTATAAAATTTAAAATTTCTATAATTAGTTAATGTTTTAAAAAATTCAATGAAAATAAAGGAGAATAAGATGGAAAGTGAACAATAAAAAATATTAACTTTCCATCAGTCGCATTGTATAAAAAAACAATTTTACTCTCTCTGTACACGAGATTCAGGCACAAGAAAATAATATTTACATAAAAAATTTAAGTTACAGTTACAAATTATAATTAATTTCTTTGCTTGATATTTCATATTTAAACGTGAAGTGACCACCTGTTTCCAGCATTTCCCAAGATATGTATAAAAATTTTGTTTTAATTAATTTGTTTACAACCCCTACAAAATCCATCGTATAAACTATCCCATTGCACCCATATTCGTCTTAATTTCAATTGTTAATTTAATTTTGTGCTATTAATTATTGTAAAACATTACATAGGGAGATCTGGGCGAACTTTGAAGTTGTTCCTGATCAAATTCAGGAAGAATTAAATAATTCAGATATAATTGACGAATATCAAGTAAATTTTATAACAGAACTTTATTGTTTCAAAGGAATTTATTAGAAAATCTGTATTAACTCTAAATCTCAAGAGGAAAGTTACAATTAACTACAAACATTTCAATTTACCGGGAAACGTTGAAAAAAATCGGTTCAAAAACATTTTACCATGTAAATAAAACTTTGTTTTAATCATTGCATTATTTGAACTTCATGTAAATCAGTTGATCAAACTAGAATAATTCTTCATGGGAATTTATTGGAAACAGATTATATAAATGCCAGTTGGATTCCTTTTGTGAGTGACCATGCAAACATTGAATATATTGCTACTCAAGGTCCATTAGATTCCACGGTGAATGATTTCTGGACCATGGTTTGGGAATACGGCTCATCAATTATTGTCATGTTAACCAAGTAAGAAATTTTATATAAATGTACAATTATGACCATTCCATAGAACTTATGAAGGAATGCAATATAAATGTGAACAATATTGGCCTAATGCTTTACAAGGCAAGTCCTGCGATTATCTGGATTTCACGTTGTTTTGATTGAAGAAACGAATAAAATATATTTTAAAGAGCGCAAATTCAAATTAGTTAATAAGGTAAATTTTATTGATGAACTAACCAGATGCAATTACAAAATTTATATTTGAAGTTAATTGTTTAAACAATACATAAAATTGGCTAATCGTAGTTGACTTGTGAATCAAAAGTGGTGAGCATATACGCCTAGGAAGAAGGTATAAATGTGATCATTAACCATCGACAATGGTTTGCTCTATTTTGGTCAGTGTGAAATTCTATAGTCATCTATGGTGACCAGTTTTAACATTTTTGAACAAGCATTAACCCTTTGACGACGAATTTTAAAAATTAAATTTCTGTAACTTTAACGATAGGAATCAGCTATATAGCTTGTTTAAAACGTGTAATGTTGATTTCAAATTTCCCTATGCTGGAAATTTGAAATTTGAGTGCGGGATATATATGTCCCACTAACTAAAAGTAAGGCAAAAACTACTATTGCATGCAGTTTTATAAAAAAAATATAAACACATACACAAAAAAATAAATGTGCTTACCTTTTCATATAAATACTTCCCAAAATAAACAATAATGTAGGTATTATAACCACTATTTCACAAAGCACATGCTGTAAACTGTGACAACGAATGAAATAAAATGTTACGTTTGCTAGCCGGCAGAACGTATATTAACGAGTATAGACGAAACTAGTCGAAAATACTATAAACACGAGTGGGACAAGCGTTGGTTGTAATAGCACAGAGAATAAGGGGTTTATATGTTTTTTTAAATTTGACTGGGACATATATGTCCCGACAGTGGTCAAAGGTTTAAATACATTGTACTGAATTTTTAAGTTAAACGAAATATTTACCTTCAAACAAGATTCATAAAATTCAACTATCTCAAATAAAGACTCATCATCCGAACTTGTATTTTGGAAATTAAAATTTTTAACTGAACACGTTGAAATATTTCCTTAATGTATTCTATTTGTTTTAGATCCAATTTTACAATAGATACATTTAACAGATCTTCATTTTCAAACATTTTTACATCCATTCCACAAAAGGTCTTAACTTACAAATTCATTTTTAAATTCTAATCAAAAATCCTTAAACTATTTGATGTAGTAAAACAACATAGAAAAAAATAACATCACAAAAATTGATAAATGTAAGTATAATAATTAATAAAATGTGTCACAAAGAATCTTTTACTTTAAATCGATTGTTTTTCGAAGTAATATTTTATCCGAATATTTAAAGAATTTATTTTAGAATTCAATGGGAAGAATTTTCTTAATTTTTATTGAAACTGAATTTTAGAATTGATTGAAAACATTGTTTCAGAAAACTTTTCTTCCACTCAACGGATATCGTATGGTAGACAACCATTGATTCTTTGGTTACACTGAAAACAACACGGGCGTAAAATGTTGATTACCTGCAACCCACCAATCATAGTAAAATTGATAATAATAATTATATATAATTAGCGCTTACATCTGTAACCGATGCTATACTTGAAATAGTTATGTATAGTAATACTATTATAGACACATAACGGATAGCTATGTTGCACACCAGCATTCTCATGATAACTGTTATTATAAATTGTGTCCACCAAGCTATTTTTCACGGGTTATTTGATAATTATTTTCGTAATATTCTTTTACAGGTCTTGAGAAAATGGAGAATTATTACTCATTTGCAATTCGATTCTTGGAGCGATTTCTCTATTCCATGCTTTGATATGATTGAATGTTTTATTCATAGATTCCGTGAAGTTTGTTGTGTTTGCAATTCTGGTCCGTTTGTAGTTCATTGCAGGTATTTGAACCTTTTATTAATAAAACAATTATGAAAATGTACCTCAAAAATGTCTAAAATAAATTTCTTTCAAAAATATTCAAACTTAATAAGTATTCCTTTTGAGGGTGAGAAATTAGAAATAAACTATGTAAATTGATTCTGGAGTCAAAATTTTAGAGTTTTCTTGTTTTATACTAATACATATACAGAGGAGAAGGAAATATGTAACAAATATTACATAATGCAATGTAATAAAAAAATTTACATAAAAAAATTGCATAAATCCTTCATAAAATTGACATAACAAAAATATAATGTACTAGCAAATATGATTTTTCTAGAAAATTTGTATATTTTTATTTTTGACAATTATAGATCCCTAGTGAAATGGATAAAATAATTTATATATTTAAGATTTTTTAAGTTATCTTGTCTTGCTTCTTATATCCAAATGTAATATTTACTGTTAAATTCATTAAATTATTCTAATAAATTAGTGCTGGCGTCGGAAGAACAGGAACCTTCATTACAATCGACAGAATTATTAAAAAATTATAAACGGTACCAGGTCGATAAATATCTACGACGAGGTTTTGGAACTGAGAAGGTATCGAAATTTTCATGGTTCAACAACAGGCATAATATTATTAAATTATTAAATGTTTCATTCTTCCATAGATGCAATATGTTTTCATTCATGATTTTGTCAAATATTTTATAAATAAATATAGCTCCAGAGATTTTGATGTAGAAATTGGTGATTTCTATTTGATATTTGGAAGTAATATTTGATTATCTTTATAGAAAGAGAACGTCTACGAATAAAGAACTTTAACATGCATATAATTATAATAATTAATTGTTTGTGATATAATAAACATTCTTCAAATAATTTATTGTTATTATTATTATTATTATTCTTATTCTTATTATTATTATTATTATTATTCTTATTCTTATTATTATTATTATTATTATTATTATTGTTCATTCGCAAATTCATAATAAACGCCTAAACCTTTTATTTTCATATACATGTTTATATCTACATCGAGCTGCTTCCATTTGTGCACGACATACTTGAGATCGATAATCAGGGATCATAGCAGTCATAACACCTCCAGTACTTTCAGTAATATTAAACAATCTCGTAGCTGAACTCTTCTCAATCATTTTATTTGGAACCTGTCTTTGTGTAGCTACACATAAATTTGATCTCATATTATTCCTTTCTGAACACAAAACAATATCGATTCGGCCATTTTGATCTTGAGCACATTTTAACAAATTTGTTTGATCCATATTCAATTCACCAGGTACAGATTGAACTAATTGTCGGTCTCGAGATAATGTGATTAGAGAGAATCCATTATCCAGAACTTTAAGAGATTTGCTAGATCTGATAACATCGTCTTTACAAATAGTTTCTATTTCCATTTTGCTGCGGGTTCTATTCAACCTTGCCATTAAATCATCGAGATCCATCAATCCCCCGTTATATTTAGATTCATAATTTGTAACTTTGTTACTTTCCATAAATTCCAACCAAAATCGAAGAGAACTCCTTCAACAAACTTCAATTCAACCTTAAATCCATTCGAAATCGATCAAAAAATCTCTAAAAACTCAAAATTACCACTAATCAACCATAAATTCAAATACCTCTTGCTCGCGTCTGTGTGCGCACACAGCCAAAAACAAAGAAAAGAAAAGCGCACACAGACGCGAGATCAGATTAAAATTTCCACCTTCTCAATTTTACGCGTCTATGTGCGCACACAACCAAAACAAAGAAAAAGCGCACACAGACGCGAGACAACTAATAATTAACCATCCTCCCCCCCTTGACACCTTAGTGTCAATCTCAAATCCCCATCAGCTTCTCCTTCTTCTTTTAGACTCAAACATACTTTGAAGATACATTCCCGTGTCAGTTTATCCCTTTTCCCCTTCATTTCTTGCACTTCCCTCGCCATTTTATCCCTTTTCCCCTTCATTTTCTGCATTTCCCTCGCCATTTTAGCCCTTCTCCCCTTCATTTTCTGCATTATGGCTCAATCTCCAATAACCCTCACAAACCCATCTTTGTATTATATAAGCCGCCGCGCCACGCACCTTTTTTGAAAGATCGTTGTGGATTCTCCATCCACCAACGCCATACTCGGCCAAGCAGCTGTCCATGTTCAGTTTGTTTAGGTGTAATCTCTCCATTATTATTTCTCCATTTTTCGCCAATTCCATATTCCACACTTTTCCCTGTTGCATTTCATTTTGTGACCAGTTTTCACTTAATGTTTTTAGAAGCATCCCTACCAAGTGGTTCTTTGATTTCTTCGTGTTTCGATTCCCAATCGACACCTTGTCTTTCATGTGCATCTTTAGAGGCGTGCAAGCGAGTTCCAGTGATCCTTGTTGTTTGAAACTGTTCGATGATTCGTTCAATTTTCCAAAACTTCTTTGGCCCCTTGATCATTATCACGTACAGTTTCCCATGATTTCCCATATACCCTACTGGTCTCCTTGTTTTGCCTCTCCCCTCTGGAGTCTTCTGCCCCTTTTTACATTATCACGTTCTTCTTTTAATCGATTAACTTCCCCTTCGTCGACCTGCATATCATTAACCGCCGCCTCGGGCGTTAAATCCTCTGATTCTGGTTTGTCTTTTTCCAATTACTCATCACTTCCGTTGTCTTCGGTTCTACAATTTTATCGTCAGATAATTTTATGATCTCACCAGCCCGGCAAGCCTCATCTTGCTTTTCCCCCGTATTCATTTTTCCTTGAACATTTTGTGTGATTGTCATAACGTTACTAATTCGTTAGTTCTTCCAGAATTGAATATTTGACCATCTAAATGACTCTGAGCTCCTTGCTCTTCATTAGATGCCTTACTCCTGTCGAGTGGCGTGTCCTCAATTCCTCGAGATGCCCGTAACTCGTCATTGAACATTTCAGTTACCGCAAAATAACTCTGAACCGTCCTCATTGATGCGTTTTCATCTAATAATTCGTTGTGTCTCTGCTTACATCCGGTAACCTTGCAGAAAGATTCTTTACGACATTCCTTGGCCATGTGATTTCCTTTGAAGCAATTCCTGCACAGTTTCTTTTCTTCGATGACTCTCTTCCTTTCTGAAATTGTGAGTTGCTTAAACTTGTCACATTGGTCTAGGTAATGTTGACCACCACATTGTACACACTCTGATCTATAGCCGTTAGAGTTATTCACCTGTATAACCGTTCCACTTTTAACTCTGCCATCTGGTTGCCCCGTAAAATGCGTCCGACCTCCTGGATTGAATCTTTCTCTTCCCCTAGACACCCCTTCTACTCTTGACCCATCATAAGCCCAGGTGCTTGGTTTAGTCCCATACACAACCTCGTTAGTGGACCTTAGGATCTCCGCTTCTTGTTGTATCCATCTTCTCAAATCCTCTATCGTCTCCCGCAATTTCTTTTCTATTTTCTCTTTCTTCCATTTATACACAAGATCCGTTGTTAACTTGCTCAAACACTTTTGAAACAGATATCCAGTCTTTAACTCGGATTCTTTCCCAGTGGATTAAATCGCACGGTGACTGTTTCTAATAATCCAACAAATAAGTCAAGATCCTTCAAATCTCCTTCTCGAATTGGCCTGAACTGGTCCATCTCCTCTAACATTGATAAATATATCCTTTCATCTCCACCATATCGCCTATCCAACTTCTCTTTTGCCATTTGATAAGCCTCTGCCGAATATCCAAGATTTTCAATTAACTTTAATGGCTCTCCGTGAAGGTACTTGTGCAGGTGAAACATCTTTTCAACCTCATCACCTTCCGCTTCGTCAACACACGCAGTAAAAGCTGCTTCCATGGTTCGTACTCTTTCATCTTGCCTTCAAAGACAGGTATTGTAATTTTCTGTAGACTTTCCAGTTTTCTTTATGCACGGAATTATTCTTCTTGATTGTATCATCATTCACCTTTTCCTTCTTTTCCATAAAAGATTGATTTGCTTTTCTTTCCATCAATGCCCCAATTATTTGATGTTTTTCCTCGATCTCCTGCAGGTCTTTATCTAAAATTGCAGTGATGTCCAATCTATGCAATTTTCACTGATCGTTCTTAGATCTCTTAATTCTTCATCTAGACTCTCCTTTAGATCTTCATATTCTTCCAACCATTTGCTAACATCCTTACCCTTTATATCATTCAGAATCTTGTTTCTCCATCTCGTTAATTTTCCTTTTTTCATTCTCTTTTTCCACATTTCTTCTTCTAAAATCTCTTCGTCATTGCCGCGCACAGCCTGAGTGACAAATGAAGTGTCGACCCTACTTGTATCCTATAATCATTCAAAATTCTTTTATTTTCTAATTGCTTCCCGGCGTAGACTAACCTTTGACAATTTACCGAATTCCTTCTTTGTCCTGGATTTTTCCTTTTATCTTTTCAATTGTGTCATTCCATTCTACGTCAAGAGTAATTGTCTTACCAGTAAGAGTCTTGACAAATATTTGATTTATACTTCCCCATCGCAACTCAAAACCCATTACCCCGCTCGCCCTCACCCTTGACTCAGCTCTGTTCTTTACCCTGTTCCCCTGGCTTCCCCCTTTAAAAGAGTGCTGGGCCATAGCAGCACTTTCCCACGCTCGGTAGGTAAGGGAGGATGTTTAATTTACAAAGTATTATAATAATATACATAATATGCATGAACAAGATTTTTTATAATACATATTAATTACCAAAATATTATTAATTACAAAAATATTATTAAACACATAATAAACATAATCTTTAACATAATATATATAAAACCAAAAAAGACCTTTTATAATACATTTTAATTACCTTGTTCCGGCTGGCTAGCCGGAACCACGCTCTGCTACCATGTTCATTCGCAAATTCATAATAACGCCTAAACCTTTTATTTTCATATACATGTTTATATCTACATCGAGCTGCTTCCATTTGTGCACGACATACTTGAGATCGATAATCAGGGATCATAGCAGTCATAACACCTCCAGTACTTTCAGTAATATTAAACAATCTCGTAGCTGAACTCTTCTCAATCATTTTATTTGGACCTGTCTTTGTGTAGCTACACATAAATTTGATCTCATATTATTCCTTTCTGACACAAAACAATATCTATTCGGCATTTTGATCTTGAGCACATTTTAACAAATTTGTTTGATCCATATTCAATTCACCAGGTACAGATTGAACTAATTGTCGGTCTCGAGATAATGTGATTAGAGAGAATCCATATCCAGAACTTTAAGAGATGTGCTAGATCTGATAACATGTCTTTACAATAGTTTCTATTCCATTTGCTGCGGGTTCTATTCAACCTTGCCATTAAATCATCGAGATCCATCAATCCCTCGTTATATTTAGATTCATAATTTGTAACTTTGTTACTTCCATAAATTCCAACCAAAATCGAAAGAGAATCCTTCACAAAACTTCAATTCACCTTAAATCCATTCGAAATCGATCAAAAAATCTCAAAAAACTCAAAGTTACCACTCTCAACCATAAAATCAAATCACCTAAATAAACTTTCGCGTCTGTGTGCGCACACAGCCAAAAACAAAGAAAAGAAAAGCGCACACAGACGCGAGATCAGATTAAAATTTCCACCTTCTCAATTTACGCGTCTGTGTGCGCACACAACCAAAACAAAGAAAAAAGCGCCACAGACGCGAGACAACTAATAATTAACCAATTATTATTATTATTATTATTATTATTATTATTATTATTATTATTATTATTATTTATTATTATTATTATTATTATTATTATTATTATTATTATTATTATTATTATTATTATTTTATTATTATTATTATTATTATTATTATTTTATTATTATTATTATTATTATTATTATTATTAATTATAGTTACGAATTTTAAACAACTTTAAATCATTGGCTGGGTTTTGTTATAACAAAATATAAATATAAATATTATAAACTATAATTACAATTTGTTTACATAATGAGGTACAATATTTATTCTAATTAATTTTATAAATCTAAAACTGATTATTTAATTTAATTATTACATAAATGATGATTATAATAACTTTTATTTTTGTTTTAAATAAAAGTTTAAATATTATGTAAAATTAATATTTGGTCATAAAATGCATTGAAAATAATTCTAAATGAAACCCACACCATACATTTATTTTGAAATTCCTGG